>WNWK01000875.1:30000-65000 GCA_009830355.1 Cherax destructor | reverse complement strand
GGTCCCAGGAGAGAAACGTTTTCTAATAAATATGTCCTAGTGTTTGCTTATGTTTTTCTAAACCAAGGTTTATACCAAGCCTATATATACCTTCTGTGTCCATGTATTGCTTGTAACGGCTTGACAAAACTCCTGGAGAGTGAAACGTTGCCACAATAAAATGTCACATTTGTGTCGTTTTACGGAATGGCATGTTTTTGTCAGTGGATATAAAAGGAAGAATGCGTCAATGTGCAGCAGTAATGACACTCGGATAAGGGTGCGAGACATGATCTTTGAATTGCAGCGAGGATGCAGTGGAAGTGTCGTGGTGTGATATTATGTGGTGTCAATATGGAATGATGACTCTAAAAAGACTATGTTGAGGTATGAAAGGTATAATTTAATAGAGAGGTTGTTAAATTGGTGTAAAAGAGGTTGAATAAAGTGAAATATAAATATAGAGAGGATAGAAAGAGGTTTTGAGAAGTTCTCAGTTAGCCTAGTCTCTGGCAATTCAGTTGCTGAGCAAAGTATATCGTCGTGGCCAATTAAGAAATTAAATCCTACTCCTACTACAGCATCGCCACACCTGACTTGTCCTCTCCTTATGCGCTTCCTAGTTATCTCTGACTTGAAAATAGCCTATTATACAAGTCAAGTGTTATCTTTAGTAAAGGTTTTTATAACTACACTTTGTGTCGTTGTACAATTTATCGGTATTAATATACCATAAGTTTAGGGCTAGTATGTGTGTCTGGGCCAAGGCAGCATCTCAGGGAGGGTGTTTATCTACCCCAGGAAATTATTCTGATCGCCTCAGCAGAGATTTGGAGATCTTGGCTCTGAGGTGTTCTAAGTTTCTTGCTGTCAGTAGCAGTTACACTGGGTGTTACTAGACAGTTCTTGCCTTTGTGAGGTGAAACAGTGTAAGGGAAAGGAACGCTAGGTGTGATGAGGGTACAGGGACTGATGTGATATTGACTAACCAGGAGACTACTTTCCCTCTTATGAAATCAAACATAAATAGCATAATAGCTTAAAATAACAGTTAAATAGGGATATGTCTTATAACTATTGGAATAATCAACAAAGTTTATTTTGGCCCATGAATAATAAACATGATTAAACTTAACTCTTAAGAATTATATAAAAAGTAAAACGAAATACGCAATATAAGGGTGGCCCTGAATCTTGCTGTGAGAGACTGCTGAACATGTACATGTCTTAGAGTATTGTTGTTATAACGTTCGTCAGGAGACAGGACAAGCGTCTCCTGACACGGGTCTTAATCATGTAGATGACCCGCTGTATATAACATTTTTTAGCGTTTCTGCTCTAACACTGAAGCAGCAGCAACTGAAGACAGGGATTGGCTGGGCCGACGGTGCTGGGAAGATGGTGGACAGATAGGAAGCGATGAACTGCAATGTGAAGAGCCACGACTGGATGAAGTCCAGCTTAGGATGAAGATCTGAGGCAGATTTTCCAAGGTGGACCGAAACCTCGTTATAAGTTTCTCCTATGCGTGGGTTACTTGTGTATTGTTACAGTCACTGTATTGTGCCTTTTTGTTCTCTATACTGGGTTCCTCGAACATGGAATCAGGTCCCAAACATCAACTAATCCGAGTACAGTTGTATCCCGAACAGGATTCCACCATTAAAACTAAAAGAAAAGTTGTACCACAAGATAGTAGTTGCTTCTACTAATATTGTAAAAATTATCTTTCTGATTTATACAAGTGAGTCTGTGTGATCCATAACTGACCTGAGAGCTAAGAACACCAGCGACTACCAGAAGGACACTTATAATATATTTCTAACGGACAAAAGAAGTGAGTGTCAAAGTTAACTCCAGTTTAATGGCAAAAATTACAACTGGTAACCAAATACACTATAATATAACACGAGACTATCTAGTAAAAAAAAAATATCAAAGGAGAGATGTACATTAACATCTCCAGGTGTCCTCCCCTCTTGCAGCTGGATATCTGGTTCACAGGTGGCGCTGACGTGCAAACACCACTAGGTAACACGGGGGAGTACGAAGCCCCCAACCACCACTCCTTTAAATATCTATAGAAACCTTTCCCTCAGGGACAGATCAGGGTTTCCACTCGGAAAACCACTTGCTGATACGATGACCGATGAGGCCTGCATTATGCTGAATCTGAGTGGAACTGCTGAAGTAGCGTAGCCAAACAGTATCAGAGTGTAATCTATACCCTGATGGTGTCTCGCTCGCAAAGGTTAGTGGAGAATCTCTTCACTGCGACAAAAATGTGTGTAAGCTGCTCTCCTGCAGGTAGGGCGAGGTTCCAGACTGCCTCCAGCAGATTACATAACTGGGTGAAATTTGGCAAAGGTTGTGTTAATTATGCTACTTGTGGGGCGGGGGCTCGTTACACTTCGCGGGACTATAATAATAATAATAATAATAATAATAATAATAATAATAATAATAATAATAATAATAATAATAAATAATACCCTCGAATAGGAGAATTGAAACTTATGACGTCCGAAACGTCGTCATACGTTTCAGTCTCCTATGTGTGGGTATTTGTGTATTGTTCCAGTCACGATATTGATAATAATAATAATAATTATTATTATTATTATTATTATTATTATTATTATTATTATTATTATTATTATTATTATTATTATTATTACTATTATCATCATCATATTAAAAGAGAAGAGGTCATACAGGGCTTGAGGTAAAGAGAGGTACAGTAATCGGGTATGATTCGAGCAAGGAGAGGATAGATTAAACCCCCTTGCATCAAGATCCCTTCACTAGCATCCTCCCGCAAGGAACCAACCAGTTCACCGCCGTGTTCACAAGATTCATTAATAAGCATTTCGATTCTTATCCTCGTATCTCTCTCTCCCCCCTCCAGGTAAACACCCTTCAGGTATCCCCTGCCACACACGGATTTAGTAATTAAAAGAAAATATTTTTTTCCACCCCGTTAATAAAACTGAAATTCATATGCATGAGCATACAAAGTGCAATATTACTTATTAATAAACATAGCATTGCCTGTACATAAAGAGCATTCTCCCGATGTAATCTGATTAGCGCAGAGATAATTGTATGTTATGTGTTAATTTATGTTTTTTACTTCGACGGCCATGCCAATATATATGTAGTGCCGAATAGGTAAAACTTGCTATTTTGGCTTAAATAGCAACGTTCTTCTTGCCGAATAAGGCAAGCGATAATTTGTTATGCAATAATTTCGCAAAAATCATTCTGAACTTAACGAATTTTTTTTATTTCATTCTGTTTGTTTTTTATTAAATTATTGTAAACTTATCTAAAATATATTTAGCTGGATTAGGCTAAATTAAATTTTGCTTGTTATAGTAAAGTTAGGTAAGTTTTCTAAGGTGCTTTTGGTACAAAATTATTAATTTTTACATTAAAATATATGAAAAAATATATCTTTATACGTATAAGAGCATATATATATATATATATATATATATAAACTTATTTCAGAGAAAACTCAAGGTTCTCCCTGGAGTAGTTTGAATATTGTCTTCTCCTACCACCCCATATATTCTATATTCTATGTAGACTTTATTTAAAGACAGAATATATTGACAAAAATACAGTAGGAGTAGAACAACATAGATAACATCTTGGAGCTTTATCTCGAATACTTCGTCCAGCTCCCCGGCGGTGGGCAGCATGCCCAAAATGCTGCAGGCATTTTTTCTCTGGATAGCAACACTGAGTCTCTGAAAGAGGAAGCTGGCCGCCCTGTGATCCTTGGTTTCTGTGATGAGTTTTTCACACAGCTCTTTGAGGAACTTTAGAGCATACTTTCCCCGTGCTCCAAGGGTCTCCGACCCTATTGGGATGAAGTTATAGCAAAGGGGAACTCTTTCATATTTGCGGGTTTTCTGGGTCTCCCTGTGGCTGGCAGCTCCACCACCCTGCAAATGTGGAAGTCTGTTTACCATCCTTCCAGGATAGCATAGTGGCTCCATTAGGACGCTTTTGACTTCCGTCAGACCTCTGTACTTGAGGTTCATGTTAAGCTGGGCAACGGGCTGTGGCGACGAAATTTTTGTTGCAGATTGTTATGATTGTTACTATTGTTCAAGGGACCAGGAAAGAGCAGCACACTGGAACAAAAGAACACTGCGGTAGGTTCACTGAACTATGCCAGGAAAACGAAAATTTGCATTCAACAATTTATACTCATTTACGTAGCCTTTTATTATAATTTTTTTCTGTTATATTCTTCAATGATGTTACCTGGCAACACGTCGCCAGGGTTTACATTTCGCGTCAGGCCACCCTTATATTTCGCGCCATGTCAGTACTGCCCTCTCACGAGCTTAGGCCTAGCTTCAGTCTGAGATGCTGTATCCTTCTCACTCTCGCAGTAGACTGCCTACAGACAGCAAGTGCCCCTCCTCTCTCTTCCTCGCAGGCTGGGGGGTCTGGCTGGTCCCTAGCCTAGACACACTGCCTGTATCAACAACCCAATATAGGCGTCCTCTGAAGAGTGTTATTCACTGCGCCAAACCAACAACTATTCATTATATTGGTGGCATACGGTGTTTACAGCAGCTGTGTTTGTCCGGAAGGAGAAGAGGATATCACCACTTCATCAACTAGTACAAGCAGCATCCGTGTCTCAACAAGTTATCCTGTAACGTTTATCATCCAGACACAGGTACAGCCAGGATTCAGGCTCAAATTTGCTTAATTTCCTCGGGAAATCTTAGCCATGTCAGCTGGGACCCACAGCATCCCATGCTACTTCTAAGTCAGGTGTTGGGTGTCGTCTGCATAATGCTGTTGTTGTTTCAGCTCAGAACGGCTATTTGAGCTCGTCAGAGGTGAGTTTTGTGGTGTTTTTGCATCCAGGGTGGTCAGTCAACCCTGTCTCTCACTTGTATGCTTGAGAGAGAGGCTCCTACCATCTACACCACTCACCGCTACTCACTCCCTCTATGCTGTTTCTCTGTGAATTCCTGGCTAGAGCTGAGTATCAGAGTGCCCAGGTCACTCGAAGTCATGTGGATCACGAAGGCATGTGGATCATAAAGCCACGTGGATCTACAAACCACGTGGACCAGCAAGCTGCGTGGATCTACAAGCAACATAGATCTACAAGCCACGTGGATCTACAAACTGCATGGATCATAAAGTTGTGTGGATCACAGCCACGTGGGCCACCAATATGTGTGGATCAACAGGCCGTGTGAGTTGCCAGGCTGTGTGGACAATCATACCACGTTATGTCCAAAGCCACATGTTGTCCATGCCTGATCAAACCAGATGTCCAAGCCACATGACGTCACTGTGACGTCACCCAGGACGTCTGCCCGACGTCACGCCTGACGTCACACCCATGATGTCACATCAGATATCGAAAGGGTTCAGTATCGTAATGTCACATAATAATTCCTCTCAGTGTTCCATTACAAGTGTTCTCACATTTTTGTGAATGCCTTGGTGTCGACTTCTGCACAGACAAGCATCATTGGCTAGTGCAAGCTTTCTTGTAATAATTTTAACGCATTTTCAGTGCTGGTATGCAAGTTTTCCGTGTGTGTAGACCACATTATGGTCTGTGCTCAGACCATTGTAACACCCTCGAGTTACATGTCACCTCGACTGACACTAGTCTGTCCTGGCGTCAGTTACGTGAGTCGACAGTTATGCTCGTCGCTTTTGTAGACTCCACCGAGTTACTGGCAGTGAATGCCCCTTCGACAGAAGAGTTCTCCTGAGTCGCACGGCCAGATGCTGAGTTCTGACGACGCCTTCGAGGGCACCAGCAGGTTGTGCCCCAGGTTGAGTATCTACCTACCTACCTGGAGGGTATTCTTGGGATCAACGCCCCGCGGCCCGGTCCACGACCAGGCCTCTCTATGGATCAGAGCCTGATCAACTAGGCTGTTACTGCTGGCCACAAGTAGTCCAACGTACGAATCACAGCACGGCTGATCCGACACTGACTTTAGGTATCTGTCCAGCTCCCTCTTGAAGACAACCAGGGGTTTATGGGTAATTCCCCTTATGGCTGGTGGGAGGCTGTTGAACAGTCTTAGGTCCCAGACACTTATTGTATTTTCTCTTAGTGTACTAACGGTGCCCCTACTTTTCATTGGGCGTAAGTTGCATCGCCTGCCAAGTCTTTTGCTTTCATAGCGAGGGATTTCTGTGTGCAGATTAGGGACCAGTCCCTCCAGGATTTTCCAGGTGTAAATTAGGATGTATCTCTCTCGCCTGCGCTCCAGTGAGTACAAGAGTGGAGAACTGGTTAGATAAGTTCTCTTTCCTGCATGAAAATACATATAGCAATCGTTACTTATCTGTAACAGCACGATGTCCTGCAGCCTGTTTCTGGCCATCCCTTTGGGGTGCCGTTCCAATTACCACCAGGGATGTGGATTAATAAGGGGTTATTATATACAAATTTGCCCCAAAGGAGCGTATATCTCAGCATTTCACATCTGAAACACTTTATGGAACTCATTTAGTTTGAGTGAAATCACCCACACCTGACGACCTGGAATAGGACAGCCCTAATCACCTTGTGTCTGCCTAAAACTGCAGTTTTATAATCGGCTTTACAAGTGAGATAAAGACTTACCTTGCTCGTGTAACGTGAGATTATGGTGTTGGCAGCGCCATTAAGGCCGATATCCGGTGCCACTATGTGGGGAATGTTCGTTCCAATCACTCGCAATACCGGTTGCACTTCACCCTTCAGCTCCATCATTTGTTAATAGTTTCGTGGTATTATCCACAACAGGAAGAACACGGATACGCAATAACACTACGTGATTAGTTCTACCGCAAAATTCCTGACTCATATAAGGGAACTTAGTCTAACTTTCCTAGTTTCCTGAGATTGTCAGAATGAATAAGAGTCAAGAATGCACTGGTCACTACTGTTTATTTCTCTCCCTTGCTACACATTGCAACAGTATTCAATACAAGAGGGTAGATTTCTTGTTATCTAGCTATAGACTAGAATTCCTAAGAGTCCCAACTCGTAAAAATGGGTGCAGGGTTTTCCTTAAATTTCCTGCTATGGAGAAAGTAATTACTCTGGTTGTGTAGTTGCAACAAGAACTGAACTCTAGCAACGAGAGGAAAGTATTGCTTCGTGAGGCTAGGGTACAAACATGTGAGATTAATCAATTTGTTTGTGAGGAAGAGTCCACTAACCCCTTCCGGCATGGCTAAGTCCCTCAGAGGGCTGAGAGATATCCCCTTTACTAGAGAATTTTCTCCACAATAAGTCAAGTTCTTCCAAGCGTTCGCAGTAGTTAAGGTGTTTTATGGAAGCGATATGTGCAGTAATGGTTCTCTGTACATTCTCTAGATCTGCAATTTCACCTGCCTTGAATGGAGATGTTAATGTAGAGCAGTATTCCAGCCTAGAGAGAACAAATGATTTATAAAGGATCATTATTGGCTTGGCATCTTTTGTCTTGAATGTTCTCATTATCCATCCTATCATTTTCCTCGCAGATGTAATAGTGGCACTGTTGTGATCCTTGAAGATTAGATCCCCAGGCATTACCACTCCCAGGTCCTTCACATTACTTTTCCGCTTTATTGTGTGATTAGAGTTCGTAGCATACTCAGTTCTAGCTATTATTTTCTCCAGTTTTCCATAACGGAGTAATTGGAATTTGCCTTCATTGAACATCATATTGTGCCCGAGCGATGTATACCTTGTTGGGTGTATATTTTGCGTCAGACAGCCCTTACATTTCGCGCCAGGCCAGTGCTGACATATCTCGGGCTTAGGCCTAGACTCGGTCCGTGAGATGCTGCATCCTTCTCACTCTCGCATTAGACTGCCTACAGACAGAAAGTGCCCCTCCTTTCTCTCCCTCGCAGGCTGGGGGCCTGGCTGGCCCCCAGGACAAGCTTAGACACACTGCCTGTATCAAGAACCCTATAAAGTAAAGTCGTCCTCTGAAAAGTATTATTCACTGCGCCAAATCAACAACTATTCGGTATATTTGTCTCACATATAGCGAACGGAGAATCGAACCTCCACACTTTTTTTTTTGTGGTGTTTTCGTATTTTGTGCTATTCGTCGATATCATAACTTTTCCTTTTATTTATAAAGCTACTTTCACAACTAGTAATTCCTGATCAACCATGCTGTAGGTACCTACGTATGTGTAGTACAAGCTTTAATTATGTACGTAGGAGGACGGGAATTAGCGAAGAGATGCAGCTGAGGCCTTATTAAGCGTATGATCTAGACAAGTCAGGGAGGAGCGTCAGCCAGAGCTTGTTTTCTAGGAGACCAATAGTTTGCAGACCGGTGGTGTGTGAAGTGAGGTCTCTTAACCTGTGGCCGAGGAGACCAATGACTCGTAGACCGGTGTGTCAGGTGAGGTCGTGGCCGAAGAGACCAATGACTCGTAGACCGGTGTGTCAGGTGAGGTCGTGGCCGAAGAGACCAATGACTCGTAGACCGGTGTGTCAGGTGAGGTCGTGGCCGAAGAGACCAATTACTAGTAGACCGGTGGTGTGTCAGCTGAGGTCTCTTAGCTTGGGTGCAGTTGACTGGTTGCTGGAAGGCAGGACCAAGCTATCTCAGGGACGAGATACATACATCTTAAATATAACATTGATAATATGACGAGTATAATTGAAGGGCAGAAAAAGCTTTCCCTCTTTATCTTGATTTAATAACAGAACCAACAGTCAGTAGAAGGGGAATTTAAGATCACTATATAGAGAGTTAGGTCTGCTTGACTAAACCCTGAAACTCTACTTACCCACTACGAGACTAGTGAGCATAAATCACCTTCCCTGCTGGTGTAAAGTCAATAAACATCTTGTTGGCACGAGACTTAATGCCTTAGAGCAGCAAGAATAAATTGTCTGAAATTTACGAGTTAAATTTTGCGAGGATATTTAAATATATATGTAGTGCCGAATATTTAAAGCTGGTCAGTTAGCAAGAACTCATTTAAAATTAAGTCCTTTCAAAAAAAATATCTTATATATATATATATATATATATATATATATATATATATATATATATATATATATATATATATATATATATATATATATATATATATATATATATATATGCAAGAAAACCACTATGAAAAAATAGAAGAATTCCAAGCGCTTTCGTGACTACTCACATTATCAAGGAACTATAAAAGGAAACATGACAAGAAGGGCTTATATAAGGGGCGAGACTACACCTCACAGTCACAATAACAAAGACTACACCTCACAGTAGCGTAACATCGCACGACTCTGTGAAGAGGAACATAAGAAAGGACCTGAAACTCTTCCCAAGAATTAAGATTAGTCCAATTTATCATTAAATTCTTCCCAAATTTTATTAATTATAAATGAATCCAATTTATATAATCCAAAAGAAATATTCATATTATTTTCAAAACTGCTTTTAATGAAACATGATTCTATTATATTTATCTCAACCATGGACTTGCTTGATACAACCTTCTCAGCATTTTGAAAATCAATTGGATGGTTAAAATCTCTCACATGAATAAATAGAGCATTAGAATCTTGTCCAGTTCTAATGCTATATTTATGTTGTTTTAATCTTAGTTCAAGACTTTTACCAGTTTGACCATAATAAACTTTATCGCATATTTTACAGGGAATCTTATAGACACATCCGTCAGCATTTTGGGGGGAATTTTTTATCAAAAGTCTTTTTACTGTATCAAGATTTTTAAATACCACTTTGATATTAAAATTCTTAAGAAAGGAAGGTATAAGCCTTCTTGTCATGTTTCCTTTTATAGTTCCTTGATAATGTGAGTAGTCACGAAAGCGCTTGGAATTCTTCTATTTTTTCATAGTGGTTGTCTTGCATATTTTGATATCACCTGTTTACTGTGATCTTTTGCTATATATATATATATATATATATATATATATATATATATATATATATATATATATATATATATATTAATGAAATATATATATATATATATATATATATATATATATATATATATATATATATATATATATATATATCATATATATATATATATATGTATATTAATGAAATCAAGTTATATTGAATCATTAACAGAACAGCGGCTGGTCAGGACTCGATCCTATGTTCCCATGCTAGGCATGTGAACGCAGGATCGAGTCCTGACCAGCCTCAGTTATGTTAATTATATATATTTATATAATATATATATACATGTATATATATATATATATATATATATATATATATATATATATATATATATATATATATATATATATATATATATATATGTTTCTTCCTTCAGTGTTGTTATTAATAATATATATATATATATATATATATATATATATATATATATATATATATATATATATCAATAACAACACTTCGTCTAGCCGAGGACTCGAACCCATGTCGTTTTGGCCCGCCTCATGGTGAACGAGAATCACATGACTCTCTAACTCACAGGACTACCCAATCCATCAAAGATCACGCACCCAGCAGAGCTAGGTGTTTTACCGTGATCCGAGGACATACGATGGTGTGGGTGTCTCAGAGCTAATTTCATTCTACTCCTCGTTTGGTGTGTGTGTGTGTGTGTGTCTGTTTTGTTACATTGTCACTCTCCGTAATCGAGATTAGTGAAGGTAAACTTCCTTACCAACTACGTTTGTCAAATATAAGCTTAAGATGCGGAACCAGGAGCTGAGACGCAACCCTCCCTTCACCTCAGTGAGTACACACACTCACTTCTCCAGATCCACCTGGAGAAGGAAGCCACTCTGTTTACACTCGGTCTTGTATTTAATTGAAATAGGTTTTTCAATGTAGCTTTTTTTCCTAACTCGTTCCTTAAGTGATTGTTTTCTATTATTCGCTTCCGTCACCAGGCGAGGGATTGTTAAAATGTTTTTTGACAATGAGTTAGACACTCTTCGAGGATGGGGGGGGAGGGATGTTGACTTGTGGCTGGCGGAGGGCTCTTAATCCAATGGACTGGAGCTTCCCTGTTTTCATTGGATCAAACCTAACTGGTTTTTATGAATATAATAATAATAATAATTACAGTAAGTTATACAACGAATTAAGTTAATTTCATTTAGTTCGTTATTGAGTTATTCGTCTTGCTCTTGAAATACCTTCTCATGATTGACTATATACAGTTATTTAATATATTTTAGTTCAGAGATAAATTTGTTTTTTTCCAGCGTCTTAAGACATAACAGCTTTACTTCTTCGAAACTTTCTTTTCTTTGATAGCGCCTTATCTCGATAGAGATTAGGCGCTATCAAAGAGATGAGAGAAGAAATGAGAGAAACATTGAGAGAAGAGTGTGAATCTTGTGTTCGGTGATCCGGTTAATATCAGGAGAGTTGAAGACCCAAATAATTCTCTCGTAAATTCTGTCCAACCTGCAAAATGTATATGTGACATTAGCACAAATCCTTCAGACCTCGAGTGGGAAATAGACAACATATCGACACACGCAGCACCAGTCCCAAGATTCCGGGTATGCCGTGTTCGCAAATAAATATTAAATATCGTTAGTGATAGTACTCAGCGTTCTTTGGAGAAAGAGGTTCAGACGAAGGTCTTGAAGTGTGCAGATAACTTCTCTTTACCCAGGCTTCAGCAAGGCAAAACCGAAATGCTTCAGACGACCATCACACAATATCATTTTTTTTGAAAGGGAGCTGAGATACTAAATTACTGACTATATGGAGGAAGATAAGCTACACATTGCAAGTCTGTATTTTATTACCACAGAAAGATCTATTAGATCACTCTGACAACTTTAAGGACGCCTTTGAAGAAAAACAAAAACACTTTTGCCAATTCTTTTGACAAATAAGATCAAAGAATAATTACTCAAAAAATGAGTCAATAGGTATGTCACAAAGAGCAGTACTAAACAGAGCAAAATTTAGTATCAGCAAAAAAAAAGATTCAGTGCCCCCAAGGCACGGTCTTAGCACCATTATTGTTTCTCCTTATAACAGACCTAGATAAGAATATTTACCATATAAAACCATAATAAATGTGAAAGACAAAATTACAGATACCAACAAGATCTTCCAATGGGCAAATGAAAAAAAAAAGACATTCATTGGAGTTGAATTTCAACTGCCTAGGTGTTGGAAGAATGAAGAACACATAACTAACAGAGAATAAAGCATACATACTACATCAAAGAACGTAAGAATCAAGGAACAAGATATATTGATAATTATGTCAGAACTTCTGTCCCTGATTTGTTGGTTATGGAGTCTTGTAGAGATATCAGAGGCATTTCATTAGTTGTAAAGGGAGTGACGTCACTGGAAGTAAGTGGTGTTGGTTGTGATGGTGGTGGAGCAGCGTCGTGAGATTGATTTGCAGGTGGAGAGACGATGACAGGTTGTTGGTTATTGTTGAGTTTCAGTGAAGATGGTGGAGATGTTGGGAATTTGAACTCTGGCATGTTATTTAACTTGAGGAGTTCATTTATGGATGAGTTGAAGGTTCCAGGAACAGCAACATTCTGCATATGAGCATATATCATACAGTAGTAGATGGTGGTTGGGTCACAATCAGGTGCGATGGTGGCAGTGGAGGGTTGATTCGAAGCTTGGAGAATTTTTGTTGTGGTAGCTTGCAATTTTGTAATTGCAGCATAGGTGGGTGATCTTGAGGAGGATTTTTTCTGTGCTGTTTCTTGGGTCTTCTTCATAATTTCTTTTCTATTTGGACATTTAGCGGCTAGAGTGTGATGATCGGTGCTTTTACAGTTGAGACAAGTTGGTGTTGGAGGTTCAGAGACGGGGCATGACCGAAAATCATGTCCTTCATTACCACATGTTGTGCAAAACTTCCTATCCTTCACTGGACAGTCTCTGGTGTTGTGTGCATAAGAGTAACAATTCCAGCAGTGAGGAATGTAATGGTATCTCTCAGCTTCGATGTGTGTGGGGCTGATGAAGTAATAAAATACTGCAATACCATCAGCCAATGCAGTGGCAGCCATATTTACATCAGTGAACGTGATTTTGAGCATGGATGGAGCTGTAGGTATTTTCACTGTGGCTCATGAGTTTTGATTTTCAATGGAAGTCTTGAGTTCGTCTATAGGTTGAACTGTAAGAAGCTTATCAAGTTTCTTAAGGAAGACTGACCTCCTTGCCCTGAGAGCTGGAGATGACATGACAGTAAATCCTCAACCTGCTAGAGTGGTGGTGGCTGTTGTAGTGAGTAGCTTTTCTGCTTCTTCATCGTCGTTGCACACTACAATAAATGCTTCCTTCAGGGTCAGTATGGTGTTAAACTTCACTTGTAACACACTTCTAACGCCAATTGCTAGAGCAAGTTTTGAAGAATCGTTCACAGTGCCACTGTTTGGTTTGATCTTGACACGATTTGCATAACTCATCGTGATGTCCAATGTAGGATGGTGATGAATGTATAGATTCCCCTTCCCAACGGGGATCGCAGGGAGATTGAATGCCAAGAGTGATCGTCTCACCTTCAAAGACCACAACAATGCCACTATCAAATCTACTAGGAAACTGATATGATGGATAATGAAAACATTCAAGACAAGAGATGCCAAGCCAGTGATAATCCTTTTTAAATCACTTGTTCTCTGTAGGCTGGAATACTACTGTTCATTAAAATCCCCATTCAAGGCAGGTGAAATTGCAGATCTAGAGAATGTACAGAGAACCTTTACTGCACATATCGGTTCCATCAAACACTTTAACTACTAAGAACGCCTGGAAGAACTTGACTTGTAGTCACTGGAGCGCAGGTGAGATATATATCATAATCTACACCTGGAAGATTCTGGAGGGACTGGTCCCTAATATGCACACAGAAATCACTCCATACGAAAGCAAAAGAGTTGGCAGGCGGTGCAACATACCCCCAGTGAAAAGTAGGGGCGCCACTGGTACACTAAGAGAAAACACAATAAGTGTCCGGAGCCCACCAGCCATAAGGGGAATTAGCAATAGACCCCTGGTTGTCTTCAAGAGGGAGCTGGACAGATACCTAAAATCAGTTCCAGATCAGCCGGGCTGTGGTTCGTACGTTGGACTACGTGCGGCCAGCAGTAACAGTTGATCAGGTCCTGATCCACCAGGAGGCCTGGTCATGGACCGGGCCGCTGGGGCGTTGATGCTCGGAATGCCCTCCAGATAGACTCCAGGTAGAGGTTCATCCAACTAGGTATATTTCTGTTAAAATAACTTACCTGATTGAATAATATGGGCAAAAATGTGGAATAATCCTAGTAAAGTTTAGAGGAAGGGAGCCATGGATACAAGTAGAGAACGGTATGGTTCAAGACACCAACTTACCATTAGTAAAATAAAAAAAAGCACTTCTGGATAAAAGACAAACGTTTCAAAGAAACTGAACAGTTTCCTTCTAGAAATTCTGGAAATGCCGGGTTGTGAAGGCTATGTGGGTCTGCGAGCCGCTCGCACTAACAGCCTGATTGATTAGGCGGTAAGCAGGGAAACCCGGCCTCAGGCCGGGCTCTGAAGGCAAAAAAGAGCTCTCGAAACTAGTCATAGGCTCATAGGCTATTTAAGAACAAGTTAGTGGCCTTTGGTGGATAGGTACTATTGTGCAGGTACTAGTTACCTGACCGGCAGGAATTGGCTTCTCTACGCCCTTGTATTCCAGAAACAAATAAAAAAAGAGTAACATGATACATGGCTATTCACACCACGAGCAAAGAGCGAAACGAGACACACTCAGTGGGACGTTTTTACTTTGCTACGTGAAAAATCTGCAGCCCCATAATATCTTAAGAAACAGTGCAATATTTTGAAAGGGATCTTCCTGATCTACCTGCAGCGGCCGAGCACACAAAATCTTTATTTCAACGAAACCAGGAAACACGATAGAAGAATTATCCTTCCTACAAGCCATATCGCAGGATATATTACCCCCTCCCTCTCCAAGAGTAACATAGGTGTTGCTGTCATCACATCTAGCACCATCAGGGACTTGGCCAAGCTTAAAGACAACCGCACAGACTACAGTAACGTAGATGTCTGCATTATTCCAAGTGATAACTGGAATGATGAGTAAGACATGTGTAGTTATTTTTTTGTTACTGAAACGTTTCTCATGCTCAGCAGGCTTCGTCAGTCGAATACTGAGGCGACTTAAATACTGGAGACAGCAGAAGCAGTGGAGAGCTAAATATGGGGTGTTTAATAAATCAGTCTTAAAGAAGAGGTAACCCTTAGGTGGTCAGTTCCCCAGCCACAGCCTCGATCACGTTGCAAAGACTAAAGAGCTTCCCTGACTCACCACGAATAACGCCTGAGCTACAGGGCACGACCGCCCAGGTGGTCATCAAGAAAAGGTACAAAACACGACACAAATGCCTGGAAACTGTTCTGATCTGAACATGAAATGCAATGCAAGAGAAAGGAAGAGCTCTCAGTTTAGCCAAACCTTTAGCCCAACCTCTCTTGCATAAACAAGTCATCGAAAAGACCGGTAATCCTCCTGCAGAGCATCTGTCCCGCACTTTACGCACCCTGTGACTTCCTTGCCCAGACATTGCCCTGAGCTTGTATAAATATGTTCATTGCTCATCCCTGTGTTGTGACTGAAGCCCATTACGCAGGCGGAAAGTCTCTATAAAATTCCTCTCTGGAAATTTTGTCTCTTTTTCCGCTTGTCCCCTTGTGCCATTTGTCTTCAAACTCTTGTGTAGCCTCCACACTCAGTTGGCTCCGAGTATAATTACCATAAATTCTAGACCAACGTCCCATTCCAGTATTGTGTATTTATAATGAAAGGAGCTAACATTCGTCTAACCTAATACACAGCCTGACTACCTAATTCTGGCTTCTCTTCAGGCTTCAGTGATACGCCCGGACCCCTGGGTGTCAAGTGGGAACTTGGTAAAATCTCCGAATTACTTCCTGATAAGCAGGGCTGTGGTATTTAAGGTTGTTTATGCTTTGTTTGAACCAATAGCTTGACTCATCAGGCAGTGAACTAGGAGGCCTGGTCTGTGACTGGGCTGCGGGAGTGATGTTCCAATGAATCTACAGCATTTATACTAGTGTTCACAATCTGTGCAATGCAACTACTGTTAGTATTGCTGCTTTTATAATTACTCGTATTTTTGCTCATTTTACTCGGAATTCTGAACTCCCACCACACGCTATTCTTCTTTCTAAATCATAATTTATCACTCTGCTCTTGGCAAACTATTATGCAAATTACATTTGGATTAAAGCCGTCATAGGCACACACACACACACACACACACACACACACACACACACACACACACACACACACACACACACACATGAGAGAAAAATGCCAAAAAAAAGAGTGTGTAGAACATGGTTTTGTTTGTTTAAAACAGACACAAGTTTATGTGCAAATGTTGTTGATATGACCAACAGAGAGGCTTGAAACAGTGTAGTATGGAAATTAATGGAAGTAACGTTAATGCCTGTGATCTTCAATTTAATGCCCGTATGCCAACCCATTGTTACCACAATTTGTGCCCGAGGTATTGTAGTATACCAAGGTATTGCTACCACAGTTGAGTGCACATGTTTTACAGATGTAAATTTGTAAACGAGCGCTATTGACTGGATGAAACATGCAAAATCCGGGTTTAGCACTCAGCTTGTCTCACGAACACCTTGACCACAGAACTAAGCTTTCCTCATTTCTTCAATAGGTATTGACGAAGTATTCTAACATACTGACTCAATTTGTTAACATAGGCAAGAGTATGATATATTAATGACTTGATAATGAGTCTTGGGCGAAACGTCGTTTATTTATTTTTTTAATATTTCACCTCGTGAGTTAGTTGCGTGTAAGGTTCGTTATACTTGGCAACTCAATTTCACTAATTGCAGTCAATGTTTATCTTGATGTTGCCCTTTCTACACCCACTTTATGTGGCGAGTTGGATCATTGATGATGATGGTGGTGATGATAGTGATGACGATTATGATGCACAGGTTTCTCCAATTGGAAGGAGAATGGAAAGGGTGAAGAACAGTAAGTGGTGAGGGAAGCGAGTGGAAGGTACGCCATACATACATAAATACACACACACACACACACACACACACATACACACATATATACACACACACACACACACACATACATACACACACATACACACACACACACACACACACATACATACACACACATACACACACACACACACACACACATACATACACACACATACACACACACACACACACACACATATATACACATACACACACACACACACACACACACATATATACACATACACACACACACACACACACACACACACACAGGGGTCTGTCCTATGAAGAAAGGTTGAGGGAAATAGGACTAACAACACTGGAGGAAAGAAGGGTCAGAGGAGACATGATAATGACATACAAAATACTGCGGGGAATCGACAAGGTAGACAGTGACAGGATGTTCCAGAGAGGGAACACAGAAACAAGGGGACACAACTGGAAGCTGAAGACTCAGATGAGTCAAAGGGATGTTAGGAAGCATTTCTTCAGCCACATAGTAGTCAGGAAGTGGAATAGTGTAGAGAAAAATATAGTGGAGGCAGGAACCATACATAGTTTTAAGACGAGGTATGATAAAGCTCACGGAGCAGGGAGAGCAGAGACCCAGTAGCGGACAGCGAAGAGGCGGGGCCAGGAGCTGAGTCTCGACCCCTGCAACCACAATTAGGTGAGTACAACTAGGTGAGTACACACACACACACACACACCACATTAAGAGCCGTTGAGGAGACGGACCAAACTCTCGTTCCGTAATATTTAGAAATCCATCTTTAGAAAAGGATTTAGAAATTCATCTTCAAATAAGGATTTAAAAATCCCATTTCAGATAAGAATTTAGAAATCCAACTTCAGATTAGGATTTAGAAATCCAACTTCAGATAAAAGTTAAAAAATCCCACTTCAGATAAAGATTAAGAAATCCCACTTCAGATACCTGGAGTATACCTAGAAAGGGTTTCGGGTGTCAACGTCCCCGCAACTAGGTCTGAGACCAGGGTCTGATCAACCAGGCTGTTACTGCTGACCGCACGTAAACCAACGTAAGAACCACAGCTCGGCTGATCAGGTACTGACTTTAGGTGCCTATCCAGTGCCTTCTTGAAGACAGCCAGAGGTATATTGGTAATCCCCCTTATGTATGCTGGGAGGCAGTTGAACAGTCTTGGGCCCCTGACACATACAGCGTTGTCTCTTAGTGTACACATGGCGCCCATGATTTTCACTGGGGGAATGTTGCATCTCCTGCCTAGTCTTTTGCTTTCGTAGGGAGTGATTTTCGTGTGCAAGTTTGATACTAATCCCTCTAGGATTTTCCAAGTGTATATTATCATGTATCTTTCTCGCCTGCGTTCCAGGGAATACAAATCAAGGGATTTCAACCGTTCCCAGTAATTTAGGTGCTTTATCGTACTTATGTGTGCCGTGAAAGCTCTTTGTACACTCTCCAGGTCAGCAATTTCGCCTGTCCACTTCAGATGAGGATTTAGGAATCCCACTTCAGATAAGTATTTAGAAATCCCACTTCAGATAAGGATTTAAAAATCCCTATTCAGATAAGGATTTAGGAATCCCACTTCAGATAGTTTCCTTAATGACGCCAACGAGATCTTGGGCAATTAGAGATTATTTCCGACCCTAATTAACTAGTTCAGTAATTAACGTACGGAAGCCTACCGGGATTGATTTTGTCTTTAGTGCTGAAGTGGTTGGATAGTTGATGTCATCTCTCTCTCTCTATATATATATATATAAATAAGTAAATTAATTAATTAATAAATAATACACTGTATTAGGTTATAATTTAAAAAGTAATTTTTTTTATATGTATTCTCAAGCTTTCTTTCTCTCTCTCTCTCTCTCTCTCTCTCTCTCTCTCTCTCTCTCTCTCTCTCTCTCTCTATCTATTTATCTATCTATCTATCTATCTATCTTTCCATCTCTCTTTCCTTCCTCTTCACCATTTATTCATCTTCCCTCTCCCTCTTTCGCTCTCACAATACGCTCCTCACGATCCCGTATTTTCTTCACAGATGTGGAGGACATCTCTACATAGATCTTGAGCATGTTCAAGGACACCTAACATATCAAGCCAACTTCAAGATCTGTTACGGGAACCCAGGAGTGTTCATGAAGCCTTGATGCAGAAATCCTCAATAATAATTTGCCCTTCTGGAAGAAGCCTCCGTTGGGTTCTTCCGGGTTTCTTCTTCATGATTGCGTGATGCGAATGCTTTTTTTTTTTTTATAAGATTTCAGCCATCTAAGGCTTTTAGAAAATATCCATCACTTTAGATCTCATTGCCAAAGCTTTAAAAATGAGGGAATGTCTGTCAGAACTCACAGTAATTAACTGAAAGAAAGATAATTTCTTTTTAAACACCCCTAAATAAAATCTCGTGTAAGAGATTCTTTGTCAAAGACTGTTTCGACTTCTGTTTCCCTTACAAGATGTCTGGAGAGGGAGTTTTTCTCTTCTATGATTCCTCGTATTACAAGATTTCTGGAGGGGGAGGTTTTCTCCTCTATGATTCCTCGGGTAAATCGTCAAACGAGAGACGTTAATTCTTCAGCTCAGGTGGGTCGTTCGGCCCAAGAAATACTGAAGGCTCGATCCCTCATTTGTTAATAGTTAATCTTCTCTCGTGGAGTTTCTGAAGACTCTTCCATAAATATCTCGAAAAATTATTCATTTATTAAGGGTTTCATTCGGGGCAAGTCAAAAAAAAAAAAAAAAAAAGTCTCATATTTTATACTTTTGTACAATGTGATTTTTTTTTAAACTTACTGAAAGGCCAATAATACTCTTTGGCCTAGGCTAGTAGTGGAAACTAATATTTTTTTATTAAGTAGTAGGTAAAATGATAAAGCTTGAAAAAATACTTAAAAACTAATTGTTGTTACTGTCATTATTATTATTATTATTATTATTATTATTATTATTATTATTACCATTATTATTTTTGTTGTTGTTGTTATTATTATTATATTATATTTTTTTCTATTTACAGAGCAGCTGAGCAAGAGAACAGTTACGGACCAGCTGATTGGAAGAAACATTTACACAGCAGCTGCGCGTAAGGGTCATTTACAGACCAGCTAAATGAAAGCAACATTTACAAACCAGCTGAGTGTAAGAAATGTTTGCAAAACAGCTGATTTTTTGACCATTCGTTTATGTTTACGAATATAAGCCAACTGAAGTCTAATGGAAAATTTAAATAGCATTGCAGTTAAGAAAAATACTGTAAGTAAAATATACAACTGATGAGTTACTATGGTAAAACTAAAACAAAATATTAACTTTCAGTATGTTTTACACTTTTTTTTTTTTAGGAAAAAATATTAAGAGATATTGAAGTTATGTTGATGAAATTTGCGAATATTTAATTAATAAGAGATTAAGATCGAGGATTTAATTGAATTTTTTTTTAAGTTCATTCCCTAAAATCAGGAAGATTTTTTTTTTATTTTTGGGGGGATGAAGTCATTTTAGGTGTTAAATCTTAGTGAAAAGTCTTGGAAAGTGTGTAGGAGCAAAATTCACGACAATACTGAAAAGAAAATAGGGAAGAAAATGTGGGACACCGGAGAAGAGAAAAGAATTGGAGCTGACGAACCAAGATACATTATTGACAATTCTGGTTTGAGCCCTGGGACAGTGTGATTTAAAAAAAATATATATAGGGGGTGAGAAATACCTTCGGAATATCTCGAGTCGTACCCCAATGGAACTATGGCTTACATCAAGGAAGATTTGGCCAATTGATCTTCAGTGTTCCCCTCTCGGATACTGTTCAGTCTTCATTGACAAGAGTAATCCGCTCATCTATATTTCCTAATCCTGGGTGTAGTGGTGATTGTTCTCTGATAAGAACAACCTGGTTAAATTGTTCCCGTAGCCGCGATCATTAGAGCTTTGTGTGTATTATCGTGGTCTGAAGTTTCCAATCTACTTCGTGTTAAATAATTAGTAAGGTAAACTTCCTTCACGTCACGAATGGTAAAAAATATGCTTATGCGATCTTGCGTGTAGAATAACTAACCTGTGACTTAAAAATAAGTACGGTACCGTTTTATAGTTTGTAAACATTATGGATAAAAGAAGGTTCTCAAAGCTTGCTTAATCGTGGAGCATCAGAGTGGTGTTTCACTTTCTTGGTTGTGTAGCGCCAGGTACTGCAATGCATGCCAGATGGAGACAAGAACTACTCGCCTGTAATCTCGTCATGAAAACTAGCGAGTAGGTTAGTCCTTCCAACTACCGCCACCCTATAACTACGGCATCTTAAGAGTCTTATGCATACCACACCACCACCCAAACACGACGCAGAGTTATTTTTCCGAGCACTGCTACCATCCATCAACCGCAATCATCACCAGCAGTATGACACTCATTTACGACGACCACCCTTACGCGCAGCTCCTGCAGAACCTCTCCCTCAGCTACCCGGACATCGATTGGAGTTACATCAACCTAACCAACCTCACCTTCCTTCTGGATTCGAGCGAGCGCAGCAACGACTTCGACTCCAACACCACGGCTGGTACGGTCCTCTACGAGGTACCGACGGGAATCGTCGTCCTTCTCTCCATCTTCTACGGGTCCATCTCCCTGGTGGCTGTGGTGGGTAACGCGCTGGTGATGTGGATCGTCGCCACGTCCCGTAAGATGCACTCTGTCACCAACTACTTCATCGCCAACTTAGCTCTGGCAGACATCATCATCGGACTCTTCGCTATTCCATTTCAGGTGAGCACAAGCCCTCAAAAATATCTCTATAATATCCACTGACACTTATCAGCAATAAGCCATGTCTATTAAGCCCATTGAAGTTGAGGGGGTGAGAGGTTTAGGGAATAAACGGAGAGATGTGAAGGATAATGGAGGGTAGGGGAGGTGAATGTATAAGTGGATAGATGGATATTCGGGGGAAAAAATTGATGGTTGAACTGGTGAAGAAAAGAAACACTTTGCAGAATAAGCTTTGACTGGGATGTTAAGCTGATGAACACGTTTGATACATGTTTGATGACTTCAGAGAGTTTTACTGCTGTAGATAAATGGTTCAGAGAACCGACAATTTGATAAATTAGACACGTGCCACACATGGGTAATCAGTCCATCAATCTTTTCAAGTCCATCAGTCTTTTCAAGACTGATGGACTGATTATCGACTCCAGGCTGAGGGACTGATTACCTCAAACTCCTTCTTATCTTCACCATTCTTCTTTGTAAAAAGACTGATGAAGCCCCCTGTGTGACGAAACGTTTCCTCAATAAAGATACCCAAGTGTTGCACCTGTGTCTAACTTCTCAGTGGATAACTGGATTGGCGATTGGGCATGTTAATTGACAGCTTGATTGAAGGGTAATTGGGTGTTTCGATGATCTGATAAACGATTTAATAGACGAATCCGTGAATAGACAGACAAGTAAATTAAAAAAATTCATGGGTAATACAGTCATAAGAAAAAACTGTTAGATTAACAGAATTTTTTTTTTAACATAAACTTTAACTTATTTGCAACTGATGTGTAAATCTATTAACATTTGGGTGAGGACGATTCTGATAGTTCATTAAAACTTTCTAGCAATTGAATTAATGTTTAATTTAATTTGTTAATGTTTTTTCCTCTAAAAAAAATAATATTTACAGCCGGGCGTGAAAGCATTTAAAAAGTCTGTTGAATTGGGGGAGATTAAAGAGGGGGACAATCACACGCACTCACACACACGCGCGCGCGCACACACACACACACACACACTCACACACACATACACACACACACACACACACACACACACACATGCAAAGTCATGAGGATCGGAGAAGGGCAAAGAAGACCGCTGACAGAGTACAGGCTAGGTGGACAAGGGCTACAAACCTCGGCAAAGGAGAAAGACCTTGGGGTGAGTATAACGCCAAGCACGTCTCCGGAAACACACATCAACCAGATAACTGCGGCAGCATATGGACGACTGGCAAACCTAAGACTAGCGTTCCGTTACCTTAACAAGGACTCGTTTAAGACACTGTACACCGTGTACGTCAGGCCCATACTAGAATATGCAGCACAAGTCTGGAACCCACACCTGGTCAAGCACGTAAAGAAACTAGAGAAAGTGCAAAGGTTTGCGACAAGGTTAGTTCCACAACTCAGGGGTCTGTCCTATGAAGAAAGGCTGAGGGAAATAGGACTAACAACACTGGAGAAAAGAAGGGTCAGAGGAGACATGATAACGACATACAAAATACTGCAGGGAATCGACAAGGTAGACAGTGACAGGATGTTCCAGAGAGGGAACACAGAAACAAGGGGACACAACTGGAAGCTGAAGACTCAGATGAGTCAAAGGGATGTTAGGAATCATTTCTTCAGCCACAGAGTAGTCAGGAAGTGGAATAGTCTAGAGAAAGACATAGTGGAGGCAGGAACCATACACAGTTTTAAGACGAGGTATGATAAAGCTCATGGAGCAGGGAGAGCAGATACCCAGTAGTGGGCAGCGCAGAGGCGGGGCCAGGAGCTGAGTCTCGACCCCTGCAACCACAATTAGGTGAGTACAATTAGGTGAGTACAATTAGGTGAGTACACAGACACACACACACACACACACACACACACACACACACACACACTTCAGAAAAGGATGAAGACGTAGGAGTGGATTGAACCATAGAAAGTACACGACTGCTGGAATTCCCAGCTGTCATGCTTGCTCTATCACACCTGAGTGCTGCAGAGCCTTCCTTCAGGCTCAGGGAGCTGCATCTTGAAGCTCTAGTAGCTGCATCTTGAAGTTCAGGCAACAAAATCTTCATGCTCAGGCATCAACATCTTGAAGCTCAGGCATCAACATCTTGAAGCTCAGGCATCAACATCTTGAAGCTCAGGCAGCTGCATCTTGATGGGATAGCCTCGTAGGGTAACTGAACAGATGCTTACACTCACTTCCTTATATCGACTGGTGGTTCCTTGGACTGGTGGTTCATTGGACTGGTGGTTGCTTGGACTGGTGGTTCATTGGACTGGTGGTTCCTTGGACTGGTGGTTCATTGGACTGGTGGTTAATTGGACTGGTCGTTCATTGGACTGGTGGTTCCTTGGACTGGTGGTTCCTTGGACTGGTGGTTCCTTGGACTGGTGGTTCCTTGGACTAGTGGTTCCTTGGATTGGTGGTTCCTTGGATTGGTGGTTACTTGGATTGGTGGTTCATTGAACTGGTGGTTAATTGGACTGGTGGTTTCTTGGACTAGTGGTTCCTTGGACTGGTGGTTCCTTGGACTGGTGGTTCCATGCACTGGTGGTTCTTTGGACTGGTGGCTCCTTGAACTGGTGACTCCTTAGACTGGTGGATCCTTGGATTAGTGGCTCCTTGAACTGGTGGTTCCTTGGACTGGTGGTTCCTTGAACTTGTGGTTCTATGCACTGGTGGTTCCTTGGACTGGTGGATCCTTGTATTAGTGGCTTCTTGGACTGGTGGTTCCTTGGATTGGTGGCTCCTTGAACTGGTGGTTCCTTGAACTGGTGGTTCCTTGGACTTGTGGCTACTTGGATTGGTGGTTTCTTGGACTGTTGGCACTTTGGACTGGTGGCTCCTTAGACTGGTGGCTCCTTGGACTGGTCGCTCCTTGGACTAGTGACTTCTTGGACTGGTGGATCCTTGGACTGGTGGCTTCTTGAACTGGTTGCTCCTTGGACTTGTGGCTCCTTGGAATAGTGGCTTCTTGAACTGGTTGTTCCTTGGGGTGGTAGCTCCTTGGTTTAGTGGTTTCTTGGACGGGTGGCTCCTTGGTTAAGTGGTTCCTTGGACTGATGGCTCCTTGGACTGGTGACTCCTTGGTCAGGTAGTTCTTTGGACTGGTGGCTCCTTGGACAGGTGGCTCCTAGGACTGGTGGCTTCTTGGACTGGTGGCTTCTTGGACTGGTGGTTCCTTGGACTGGTTGCTGCTTGTACTGGTAGCTTCTTGGACTAGTGGTTCCTTAGACTGGTGGCTCCTTGGATTGGTGGCTCCTTGGACTGGTGGCTCCTTGGACTGGTGGCTTCTTGGACTGGTGGCTCCTTGGACTTGTGGCTCCTTGTACTGGTAGCTCTTTGGACTAGTGGTTCCTTGGACTGGTGGCTCCTTGGACTGGTCACTTCTTGGATTGGTGGTTCCTTGGACTGGTGGCTTCTTGGACTGGTGACTCCTTGGACTGGTGGCTCCGTGGACAAGTGGCTCCTTGGAGTAGTGGCTCCTTGGACTCTTGGCTCCTTTGTCTGGTGGCTCCTCGGACTGTTGGTTCCTTTGACTGGTTGTTCCTTGGGGAGGTGGCTCCTTGGTTTAGTGGTTCCTTGGACCGGTGGCTCCTTTGTTTAGTGGTTCCTGGACTGGTGGCTCCTTGGACTGGTGACTCCTTGGTTTGGTGGTTGTTTTGACTCGTGGCTTCTTGGACTTGTGGCTCCTTGACTGGTGGCTCTTTGGACTGGTGGCTTCTTGAACTGGTGGCTTCTTGGACTGGTGGCTCCCTGTACTGGTGGCTCCTTGGACTAGTGGTTTCTTGGACTGGTGGCTCCTTGGACTAGTGGCTTCTTGGACTGGTGGTTCCTCTGACTGGTGGCTCATTCGACTAGTGTCTCATTAGACTGGTGGCTCCTTGGACTGGTGACTTATTGGACTGGGGACTCCTTGGACTAGTGGCACCTTGGACTAATGGCTCCTTAGACTGGTGGCTGCTTGGACTTGTGGCTCCCTGTGCTGGTGGCTCCTTTGACTAGTGGTTTTTTGGAATGGTGGCTCCTTGGACTGGTGGTTCCTCTGACTGGTAGCTCATTCGAATAGTGGTTCATTAGACTGGTGGCTCCGTGGACTGGTGGCTTATTGGACTGGTGACTTCTTTGACCGGTGGCTCCTTGGACTAATGGCTCCTTGGACTGGTGACTCCTTGGACTGGTGTCTCCTTGGACTGGTGGTTCCTTGTACTGGTGGATCTTTGGCACGGTAGCTCCTATGACTGTTGGTTCCTTGGACTGGTTGTTCCCTTGGCTGTTGGCTCCTTGGTTTAGTGGTTTTTTAAACTGATGGCTCCTTGGACTGGTGACTACTTCGTCTGCTGGTTCTTTGGACTGGTGGTTCCTTGGACTGGTGGATCCTTGGACTGTTGGCTCGTTGGACTGGTGGCTTCTTGGACTGGTGTCTCCTTGGACTTGTGGCTCCTTGTCCTGGTGGATCCTAGGACTGGTGGTTCCTTGGACTAGTGGTTCCTTGGACTGGTGACTCCTTGGACCGGTGGCTTCTTGGACTAATGGCTCCTTGGACTTGTGTCTCCTTGGACTAGTGGCTCCTTGTCCTTGTGGCTCCTATGACTGATGGCTCCTTGGACTAGTGGTTCCTTGAACTTGTGGCTTCTAGGACTGATGGCTCCTTGGATTGGTGGTTCCTTGTACTGGTGGATCTTTGGAGCGGTGGGTCCTCGGACTGTTTTTTTCCTTGGACTGATGGTTCCTTGGGCTGGTGGCTCCTTGGTCTGGTGGTTTCTTGGACTGGTGGCTCCTTAGACTGCTTGCTCCTTGAACTTGTGGCTTCGTGGTCTGGTGGTTCCTTGGACTGGTGGCTCCTTTGTTTAGTGGTTCTTTGGACTGGTGACTCCTTGGCCTGGATTTTTCTTTGGACTGATGGCTCCTTGGACTGGTGGCTCATTGGACTGGTGGCTCCTTGATCTGATGGCTCCTTGGTCTGTTGGTTCCTTGGACTTGTGGCTACTTGAACTGGTAGGTCCTTTGTCTGGTGGTTTCTTGGACTACTGGCTCCTTGGACTGGTGGCTCCTTGGTCTGATGGCTCCTTGGTCTGGTGATTCCTTGGACTGGTGGCTCCTTTGTCTGGTGGTTCCTTGGTCTGGTGGTTTCTTGGACTACTTGCTACTTGGACTTATGGCTCTTTGGACTGGTGACTCCTTGGTCTGGAGGTTCCTTGGACTGGTGGCTCTTTGGACTTGTGGCTCCTTGGACTGGTTGCTCCTTGGACTTGTGACTCCTTGGACTAGTGGCTCCTTGTACTGGTAGCTCCTTGTACTAGTGGTTCCTTGGACTGGTGGCTCAATGGACTGGTGGTTCCTTGGACTGGTGGCTCTTTGGACGGATGGCTCCTTAGACGCTGAGTTATTGACTTGTGTGTTGAAGTAGGAGAGGAAGAGGAGGAGGAGGCGGAGGCGGAGGAGGAGGAGGAGGAGGAAGAGGAGGAAAATAAGACAAAGAAAAATACGAGGGAAATGTAATTATGGATAATTAGGACGAAATGGAGGATATACACGTGAAAAAAGGGAGATAAAATGTGGAGGAGGAATGGGAGGATGATGAATAAGAGATGAAATAAATACACATACATCAAAAAATGTTAAATTAAGTTTTTAGATTGGCGGCTCTGTCAGCCTGCTGACAGACTCCATCATGTGACCAATAGCTCGTCTGGAAATATTTCTTTTTTCTTTCTCCCTGACTAATCTCTCCTCAGCTAACCTAGGAAAGAAGAAGGAAGAGGGAGAAGGAGGAAAGAATGGAATAGGGCATTACACAAGTAGAAAAAAGGTGCTGAGGAAGGGTCAGATCGAACGCTCAAGGACAGAGACCTCCAATACATTCCACTCAGCTGTATCTATCCCAAGATGGTACGAACATTTGACCGACGACTGGAAGAGGGGCCAGAAGGGGGGAGGGGGGAAACTAAAACCTTGCGGTCATCGATATCGCCTCTCCCTGAAGCCTCTTAGCCTAGGCCAGTCGCATCCATGAGCCGGATCCAGACACTCAACGCATCCCTTGTCGGAGCGCCTGGGTTCTATCCTGTACCGTTACGCATATTATGTTTCTTATCCTTTTTCCTGTCAAGGAGGGGAGGTGGGGCTTGATGCTGGAGAAAGGGTCTTACTCCAAGGAAATGGAGCTACCTATCCTTTCCTCGCATCAAACCTGATTACCTCATAGTTCCTAGGCGCAATGTTACTTCTATTGGTTTAGTGCATCCCAATGAATATAAAATAATAGTAATAATAATAATAATCATAATAATAAAAATTATAATAATAATTTTAATATTATTAATATATAATCGACTGATCCTCCTCAGGTCAGCTATCATTTTTTCTTTTACGGAGATCGAGGTTTTGGAGAAACTATAGACACTTAAAGTCAACTGATAACAAGGAGTGGGCGGGTGGAGTGGGCGGGTGGAGTGGGTGGTGCGGCTGCAAGACCCACTCTATCTTCCAATACCTTCGCCTTAACCCGTTGGTATTTGCCGGTTGGGGGCAGAGTTGATGGAGCTGAACACGAGAGCAGCAACAAGTGGGAGGGAGAATGTCTCCTGAGGCTTATTGATTTACGTTAGACCAGCAGGAGCAGCAACAGCAGCAGCAGCAACACAAGTAGCAGCAGCATCAGCAGCTTGAGGTGACGTGAGAGTGTGTGCTAGCAACATTGCAACATTGCAACGCGTCGGGGGACAGCCACAGGCTCAGGACAACTCTCTTCATCCGAGTGGATATATATCCTTAAATAATGTCTTCGAAAGGGAGTTGGTATAGCGGTGTCATTGGAAACTAGTTGTTGAGCCAACTGTCAATTGCCTTCTCAGGCAATGTGTAAGGAGATGACGTGCACCTAAACTGCATGCCTTCACGGGTCGTAATTGCTTGTTGGAGAGAGAGAGAGAGAGAGAGAGAGAGAGAGAGAGAGAGAGAGAGAGAGAGAGAGAGAGAGAGAGAGAGAGAGAGAGAGAGAGAGAGAGAGAGAGAGAGAGAGAGAGAGAGAGAGAGAGAGAGAGAGAGAGAGAGAGAAAGTCTTTGATTCACTGATATACAAGTGAGTCGAAAGAAGGGAAGAAGAAGGAAGAGGAGGAAGGAAGGGAGGAGTCAAAGGCGAGGGAGGACCGAACAGAAGGAACATACTGTTTCACATGTGTGTCTCATGACTCACGAAATCGTAATGACACGGTCTGGAGTTTTGAGACTCTCTGACCGCGGGTTCGAACCCCACCCGTGGTATGGTTTATGTGTGTCTCACTCATCAAAGGAAAATGCAACGTAGGAGGTGATGACGAGGGAGGTTATGTGAAAGAAGCGGAGGAGGAGGAGGCGACAGCGATGATGAAAGAGAGGAAGAAGTGGAGGTGGATGAGAAAGGTGGAGGCGGCATAGAAAGTGTCTCTGGGATGGTTTGATAATTGTATTTTCCGAGAACTGGGTTAAAAGCGGCCTCGATATCTACCTGAGCCACAATTCATATCCGTCGCTGAAATTGGCAATATATATCCTCGTTACTGCAACTGCTGACAGACATTCCATACCTTGCTAGGTTCTGGAAGCTCTCAGTGACCCAGTTCTTACTGTTCCAGATCTTGTCATTCTAGTTCTTGTGCTCCATTGATTGTTACCGTTTTTTTTGTGTTTTGATTCACACACTTTATTTTTTTGTGTTTCAGCTTTCGTCCTTCCAGTTCTTGCATCTCAGTTCTTGTATTTCAGATCCTGTCGTCATTATTCTTGCGTTACTCTTAATGTGTTCTGATTCTTATCTTTTCAGTTCTAGCCATTCCAGTTCTCGCATTCCAGTTCTTATTCCAGCTCTTCCTGCTCCCGTTCTTGAGGCTCCAGTTCTTTTTATTTTAAATCTACTTTTTTCTTTACATTCTCTTAAAATTTATCACTGTAAGTTTTAAACATTTGGTGTTTTGGCAGCCTCAAGAAAGCTATTAATAATTCCCTGGCTGTCTCCTGTTGGGTCGAGTGAGGTGGCCAGACTCCGACGTCGTCTCCAGGGAGTTAATGTACCACTTTGGTGACTGATGATGTTTTGAACTATTTCATCTTTTTCCCCACCTCACCTGCTCCATCTTCTCTCTCTCTCTCTCTCTCTCTCTCTCTCTCTCTCTCTCTCTCTCTCTCCTCTCTACTAGCTGACCAACTTGTGATATAATAGGTGTCCTCTGGGTGTCTATGAAGCTGAGCCAGATGAGGTACTTAGTGTCTATTGAGTCTGTACATAAAAGTAAGTTTACCGACGATCCTCAAGTGTTGAGGTTCCTGACGAAATGATAACTTTAGCTAGGCCGGTCGGTGCTTGATAAGATTGGCCTTCCATGCAATTCAACTTTATCGAAGAGTCGTAAATGCAATGAAAGTTCAGGCCAGGAGAGTGAAGCATACTCCAGCTGAGAGCAAAACGTGTGCCTTGCACGGAGTTCTGCAGCCACTGCCGTAAACCAAATATGATGTGTTGATGTTGAAAGTTTCTTGGCAGCTTTGCCTGCAAAGTTGGGCGTGTGGATCTTCATGCTCACTTAAGTCATACACTTCATGTCCAGCCTGTCAGTTTGATCGCTGAATTCTAATCATCAATGCAGCGCCCAGTCTTTCGTTTCAAGATTCATTTCGTTGACGCTGCCATCATTTCTGTGGCCTCCGACTGCCTACCGAGTTAGCTATCGATCGCTCTGTGTCTTCGAGCGATGTACCTAACCAAGCAGGTAGCTGCTTAGTTAGGTACAGCTTGTTTTACCCTGTATGTCAGTAAAAGGTGCTAATTACCTTTTATTCATACTAATACTTTGCCCAGTAATAAAGACATAATTTCTGGAGACCATCGTTGTGTTTTCTTAGTATCAAGTGTTAGCTATCATTGTCTGTCCCTGACAGATATAAGCGTAAGTTTGTGATGGATGGTTCTCAAGTCAGTGAGCATCTCTACTTGTGCATCCACAAATTAAATTATTTTAGAATATTTGACTGCTGAACAGGAAGATAAATTTTTGGATTATTATTATTATTATTATTATTATTATTATTATTATTATTATTATTATTATTATTATTATTATTATTATTATTATTATTATTACTAAATTTAATGCTAGGTGTTAAAGCCGTATGTATCATTTAGCGCAATTAGTGAAAGGGTTGATAATCCATCCACTAATCGTGAGACAGAAACGCTGTTTAACTGTGTTCTCCTGTGCAAGCAGACGCTAGAAAGGAGTCATCCGCGATGGCCTAAGACTTAACGATGACGGGTCTTAGGTTAGTAAGTGACGTCGATACCCGGTAAAACACGAGCAAGCACACTTGAAACCATTCCACTGAAGGCTATTCCATTAAGCTTTACCCCCTAGACCTCGATAATGCAAGTAATCCCAAAGGATACAGTGAGTGGAGTGAGAGTATCATCGTGCTGGTATCTTTTCCTGACAGTGGTACCACATCCAGTGAAAGACAGTGACAACCGTAGCTACATAGCAAATCTTGCATTTATGTAGTGGCTAGTTCCTCGTAGAAGCATTAAGTAACATCATTACATTACAGTGTACGGAGATCTTTTACCCAACACTTCACTTCTTCTAGAGATTTAAAATGATCCTACACATTGTCATTATACCCAGGTCAAGACTAAGAGTTTTAAAACATTGTCTTAGCAATTAATGTCCTGGAAGCGACCCACAGCAGTGAGCTAACGCACAGGTACCCACGTTTACTGCTAAAGGGGCAGGGGCAGTACGATTGAAAGGAATTTACCCATTCACAGGTCCACTGCTTAAATCTAGGAGGAGCTTCAAGGGATCGACTGCACAGTGAGCGTTTTACGAAAGTATATTGTTGGTCTCACAACAGCAAGCGACGGTAGGAAAAAAAATAGCTGTAATTTATTGTGAGATTAACATAAAAACAACTGTCAGTAAATAACAGCAATGACCTCCCTGTGTCTCTTTTTGTAACTGTTGCTCCTATCTGCTGCTGTATCTCTGTTGCTTCTGTTGCTTTCTCTGTCGCTGTTTCTTCTGCTGTCGTTGCTGTTACTAATGTTGATACCCCTTCTTTTCCTTTTGATCCTGTTATTTCATTTATCTTTTCTTCTTCTTCTTCTTCTTCTTCTTGTTTTTCTTCTATTTCTTTTTCTTCTACTGCTGCTGCTACTGCCACTGTTGCATCTACTGCTGCTACCGCCGCTGTTGTTGCTGTCGATGCTGCTTCTGTTGTCATTAATGCTGTCAGAGTTACTGCTGCTTTTGCCATTGGATTTTGTTCTTGTTTTCTGACGGAGAAGTAAGTTATTGGTGCCACTAAGGGAATAAATAATTTTTTTTTCGGTTGGGTCACTTCGTAATTGCTGCTTCCGTTGGTGTTTAGATATTGTTCTTGCCCTTGGAGTAATTTCTAATTGCTATCGTTGGAGTCAGTTCTCGTTGTCACCGATGGAGTCAATTCTTGGTAGTACCGTTGGAGTCAATTTTGGTTGTTTCCGTTGGAGTCGGTTCTAGTTAGGACCGTTGAAGTCGGTTCTGGTTGCTGCCGTTGGAGTCAGTTCTGGTTGTTACCGCTGGAGTCAGTTCTGGTTGCTACCACTGGAGTCAGTTCTAGTTAGTAACGTTGGAGTCAGTTCTGGTTGCTACCGCTGGATTCAGTTCTAGTTAGTAACGTTGGAGTCAGTTCTGGTTGTTGCCATTCGAGTCAGTTCTATCTCTTACCCTCTTCCTTCCCCTCTTTCCGGCAGTATAAATAAACTCTTGGACTCTTCTTGGCAACTGCTTCCAGGGTTCCCAGAGAAGCATTCACGCTATATAAATGCTGCAGATTTTTGCAGTCGGCGGCTTGTGGATCAGTAAAGTTTGTTGTTGGCGCCTCGAAGATGTTATTTTTTTTTTCGAAGATGGTGGGGAGAAAAGAGGGGGGGGGGGCTTAAACTTGGTGAATGTATTAATGTGGTCGGCTCGCTTTTCCTCTCTTGCCGAAAAGTTGCCATTCCGATGACAGCCATTTCTCGCGGCCGCTTTTAAGTGCAGAACGGCGTGCTTCTCACCCCCCTTACCAGGAAGTCGCGCTCTGATAATATGAAGCCCGGGGCAGGAGGCTTCCTTTGGCTTCATCCTCGGGGGCAATTCGGCTTTTGCTTGTAAAATGTTTTCCTCTGATTTTACACGTAACTTTTTTTTTCTTTTGTGTTTTTTTTTTGTGTTCTTTTTCTGGTTTTTAATTCTATTTTTCCCATCTTTGATTTTCTTTCTTTCCATCGCTCTCTCTCTCTGACTTGTTTACAATTTTTACATTCTCTCTTCTTGGGGTTTCATTGGGTTGCATTGTTATTCTTATTCTGGCTTTTAGCTTTCATTTTTCCCCCCTCGTTTACTTTATTTCGTTCTCTCTTTCGCTGCCTTGTTAATTATTTTAAATTCTCTCTTCTTGGAGTTTTTATTTTACGACAAATCGGGCAATTAATCGGGATGGTATTATTAACAAAGGGAAGGAGAAATTAGGAATGAATAGAGGACGAATCGTGGGTAAAGTGATGAACGAATATGGAACAGAGATGGATAAAAAATGACTTTGGTAACGCACCAGTGATAAAGCCGATGTGCGTACATAATTATATAAACGAGTAATTGGTTGAATAAATTACGAATGAAAAATGGACACTTAGGAAATTTATTTATGATTGAGAATGGAATAATTAAGATAATACAAAAATATCAAGGAAATTTCACAAAGAAAAACAAACCCCAAAAACAAAAATGAGTGAATCGAAAGTAAATTGGAAAAGAATCGTAGAAATCTTAAAAAAAAAAAATTACGGGACGACGATAAAGAGAAGAATCAGGATTAATCGAGGATTAACGCGGTCATTACATTTATATATGTATGTGTGTGTGTGTGTGTGTGTGTGTGTGTGTGTGTGTGTGTGTGTGTGTGTGTGTGTGTGTGTGTGTGTGTGTGTGTGTGTGTGTGTGTGTGTGTGTGTGTGTGTGTGTGTGTGTGTGTGTGTGTGTGTGTGTGTGTGTGTATGTGTGTGTGTGTGTGTGTGTGTGTATGTGTGTGTGTGTGTGTGTGTGTGTGTGTGTGTGTGTGTGTGTGTGTGTGTGTTGTGTGTGTGTGTGTGTGTGTTTGTGCTATGTATGTATTGGAATTGCCTGGGAAAAAGTACGTAAATCAATTTTGTCGTTATTATTTTATAGGAATGCCGGAAAAAAGAGCTTATAATCAATTTGTCGTTTATGTTTTTCTAGGATGAAAAAGGTATGCATAATCATCTCATTAAATCTGTGAAGTGCTAGTCTCAGGGAGGAAGAAGGTAAGAGCAGAAAATCCGTGGAGAGGGTAGAGTGGAGGGAGAGAGGGAGAGAGGAGGAGGGAGGGAGGAGGGAGAGAGGGAGGAAGGGAGAGAGGGAGGGAGAGAGGAGAGAGGGAGGAAGGGAGGGAGAGAGGGAGGAGGAGGAAGGGAGAAGGGAGGAGGAGAGAGAGAGAGAGAGGAAGAGGGAAGAAGGGAGAGAGGGAGGGAGGCAATGAATGTGGAAGGGGAGGAAGGTAAAGAGAGAGAGAGAGAGTGAAGAGGGAAGGAAGCAGGAGAGAGGGACGATTGAGGAGAGAAGATGGAGAGAAAAAAGAAGGGAGGAAAGGTAAGAAGAAGAGACGGAAGAAATGGATGAGAAAGAGGAAGCGAGAGATGGAAATAAGAAAGAAGAGTACGAGAAAAGAAAGGAGGTGAAAGAGGTAGAAAGGAGGGGATGAGAGAGAGAAGAAATGAGAGAAGCGAGAGAGAGAGAGAGAGAGAGAGAGAGAGAGAGAGAGAGAGAGAGAGAGAGAGAGAGAGAGAGAGAGATAATAGAGCAACATGGCTCATCTCTTGCTTGGACCCGGCGGCCTGGATAGATCTGCCATTTCAGCAGAGCCTTCAGCAACGGAGGGATGTGGGTGACCTTCCGTTATGTACAACGCATTCATTGTTGTCAAGGTAACACACGAAGCTCCACACCGAGGACAGCGAGAAGTGAACTTGTACACGACAAGAGAACCAGCAAACAGCAACTGACTGTTCCCTCCCCAAGAACATCACTCCATCTGAGTTCACTTATTCTTAGGTTGACTCGAGTCTGGAACATGTTCGTACAGCATAACGACATCAACGAACAGGAGATGAA
>WNWK01000875.1:22500-25000 GCA_009830355.1 Cherax destructor | reverse complement strand
CAAGTGTTTGTGTTAAAATATTTTATTATTTTCTCACCTTTATCCATTATCTCTCATCCTTCTGCAAGACTTCATTAATAATTCTCACTTTATTTCCGTTCTCATGGCTTTCCTGTTCTTAATGTACTCTAGTTCATCGTATTCCTTTACTCACAAAATTCTTAATTACACTGTTTTTCCTCTTGTTGAATTCCTGTTCTCGACCTTTTTCTGTTCTGACTATATTCCTGATACACTAACCAGATAACCCGCACACAGAGGACCGAAACTTATGACGACTTTCCGGTCCGACTTGGACCAATATAATTAGTCACAGAGAAACGAAAAGAAAAAGGAGTTAGATTATATACGAGAGGGAGGCGGGGACGGGAGTAGTGTAACGAGATGTAGTAGAAATAGAAAAAAAAGTAGTGTAACAGTGGTAGAGGTGGTAATAAGGAGGTAGTAGTGGTAGTATAAAAAGGGTCAGAGGGTGGAGACTAGGGAAAAGATAATACTAGTAGTAGTAATAGTGGAGGTAGTCTAAGAACAAGAGAAAAGAGGAGTACTGCAGGAGAGCTAATGGCACACGAGGCCAAGACCTAATACCAACGGGACAAAAAACCAGGAGATACAATGAAAATATAGGAAAGGATAGGAGGTAAGGAGAAAAGATATTGATCAGGTCAAGTCACGAGTGTTCTGAAGTTTGGAGCATTTGACAATGTAATGAGAAAGGAAAGCATCTACACAGACAAAGCCACGACTAAGACTCATATTAGGAAAGTTGTGTATAAGAGATGCTTTAACACGATAGCGTCTGTGAAGACTAGAAAAGGGTAGACAGTTTTGACAGAGGACCAGTTAATAGTTTGACCGTGACCTCTAACGTGACAGGAAAGAACTTTGCTAGTGTCGGCAAGGCTAACACTTTTGTGCTCTTTAAGTGTCAGAGAGTGGCCAGTTACTCCAAAGTATTGGAGAGGACAAGAGGAGCAAGAAATGGAGTAAACTTCAGAAGCATCAGTGGCAGGATTACTACGAAGGGTGTTAATTCGGCGAGAAGCAAATATGAGGTATAAGGGATTAAGGGTGTTGCTAAGACATGGTAAACTTGAAAGGAAGGCAAGGAACAAGAGATTTCACAAGAATAGAGAGAAGAAAGTCCGTTTAGCATGTGAGTAAGCAGAGTTTTTGAAATCGGAAGGGTAGTTATGGTGAGTGAATGGAAACCATCATTACCACAACTGACCAACCACCACCACTATCCCCTAACACCATCACCACCACAACTGACCCTTTTACAATCACCACCACCCCCTAAAACCACCATCATCACCTAAAACCATTATCAGCCCCCCCCCAAAAAAAAAAAACCATCCCCACCACCTAAGACCATCAAAACCACAACTGTCCCCTTCTACATCCACTACCACCCCCTAAAACCACCATCATCACCTAAAACCATTATCACCACAACTGCCTCCTTCTACAACCCCCTCAAAAAAAAAAAAACATCACCACCACAACTGTCCCTTCTACATCCACCACCATCACCTAAATCCATCACCACTATAACTGCCCCCTCCTACAACCACCACCATCACCACTTCAATTGCCACCTCCTACAACCTCCACCATCACCACTACAACTGCCACCTCCTACAACCACCACCATCACCACTACAGCTGCCATCTCCTACAACCTCCACCATCACCACTACAGGAAGGTATCGACCCAGCGGTAATGTGGACGTACTCACACGTGATGGTAGGACTCCAATTCTTCGTGCCACTGGGAATCATATCCTTCGCTTATATCAGGATGGGGTGGGAGCTGTGGGGCTCGAGGACTCCCGGCAACGCTGAGGACGCAAGGGACGCTCACGTCCTCAGAAACAAGAAAAAGGTCAGTAGAGTAAGTACTCGATCCATGGAAGTCTTAATCTGAGGGAATGGAGCGAAGTGTAGAGAGGGGAACGAGAAGAAAAGAGAGTGAGAGAGAGAGAGAAAGAGAGAGAGAGAGAGAGAGAGAGAGAGAGAGAAGAGAAGAGAGAGAGAGAGAGAGAGAGAGAGAGAGAGAGAGAGAGAGAGAGAGAGAGAAAATGAAAGAAAGGAGTAAGAAAGTGGGGGAGGATAAAATGGAGAAGGCGCGTGGAAGTTGGGAAAGACAGAGAGAAAAAGTGAAACAGAGGAAGGGAGAGAGAGTAGAAAAGGTGAAATAGAGACAGAGGAAAGAGTAGAAGCAGGAAGTAACAGATACAGAAGGAAAACCCCCGCAGAAATTGTGATAAACTTCACACGAAATATAAAAAAAAAAGACGATAACATCAGTAATATAAATAACAATATGTATAGAAACTTGAACAATAATGAATTAATATATATCGTAAAAAATACAAATTAATTGAATATAACGAATCAAGGATAGCGAATAGGAAATTTTTAATTTACAGTTGTTTCTGAACAGGAATATTTTCATCTATTTTAACAAAAGCTAACCTAACAATTTTTTTAATAA
>WNWK01000875.1:0-17500 GCA_009830355.1 Cherax destructor | reverse complement strand
CACACACACACACACACACACACACACACACACTAGCAACTGGTCTAGCAACTTGCTTCTCGAATTCAATCCCATCAAATGCAAAGTCATGAAGATCGGAGAAGGGCAAAGAAGACCGCTGACAGAGTACAGGCTAGGCGAACAAAGGCTACAAACCTCGGCAAAGGAGAAAGACCTTGGGGTGAGTATAACGCCAAGCACGTCTCCGGAGGCACACATCAACCAGATAACTGCGGCAGCATATGGGCGACTGGCAAACCTAAGATTAGCGTTCCGTTACCTTAACAAGGAATCGTTCAAGACACTGTACACCGTGTACGTCAGGCCCATACTAGAATATGCAGCACCAGTCTGGAACCCACACCTGGTCAAGCACGTAAAGAAACTAGAGAAAGTGCAAAGGTTTGCGACAAGGTTAGTTCCACAACTCAGGGGTCTGTCCTATGAAGAAAGGTTGAGGGAAATAGGACTAACAACACTGGATGAAAGAAGGGTCAGTGGAGACATGATAATAACATACAAAATACTGCGGGGAATCGACAAGTTAGACAGTGACAGGATGTTCCAGAGAGGGAACACAGAAACAAGGGGACACAACTGGAAGCTGAAGACTTAGATGAGTCAAAGGGATGTTAGGAAGCATTTCTTCAGCCACAGAGTAGTCAGGAAGTGGAATAGTCTAGAGAAAGATATATTGGAGGCAGGAACCATACATAGTTTTAAGACGAGGTATGATAAAGCTCATGGAGCAGGGAGCGCAGAGACCCAGTAGCGAACAGCGAAGAGGCGGGGCCAGGAGCTGAGTCTCGACCCCTGCAACCACAATTAGGTGAGTACTCACACACACACACACACACTCACACACGCACACACACACACACACACACAGCGAAAAAGCCAAAGCCAAATCTGACCCAAAGCTGCTGTACAGCCACATCAGGAGGAGAACAACAGTCAAGGACCAGGTGATCAGGCTGAGGAAGGTAGGAGGGGAGGTCACAAGAAATGACCGCGAAGTGTGTGAGGAGCTCAACATGAGATTCAAAGAGGTGTTCACAGAGGAGATAGAAGGGCCTCCAGAAAGGAGGAGAGGTAGGGTACACCATCAAGTGCTGGACACAATACACACAAATGAGGAGGAAGTGAAGAGGCTACTAAGCGAGCTAGATACCTCAAAGGCGATGGGGCCAGATAACATCTCTCCATGGGTCCTGAGAGAGGGAGCAGAGAAGCTATGTGTACCCCTAACAACGATCTTCAACACATCTATCGAAACAGGGCAACTACCTGAGGTTTGGAAGACAGCAAATGTAGTTCCAATTTTTAAAAAAGGAGACAGGAACGTAGCACTAAACTACAGACCAGTGTCACTGACATGTATTGTATGCAAGGTCATGGAGAAGATAGTCAGGAGAAGAGTGGTTGAGCACCTAGAAAGGAATGAGCTTATCAACGACGGCCAACACGGTTTCAGGGACGGGAAATCCTGTGTCACAAACCTACTGGAGTTCTACGACAGGGTGACAGCGATAAGGCAAGAGAGAGAGGGGTGGGTAGATTGCATATTCTTGGATTGTAAGAAGGCGTTTGACACAGTTCCACACAAGAGATTAGTGCAGAAGCTGGAGGACCAGGCAGGGGTAACAGGGAAGGCACTACATTGGATCAGGGAATACCTGTCAGGGAGACAGCAGCGAGTCATGGTACGTGGCGAGGTGTCAGAGTGGGCGCCGGTGACGAGCGGGGTTCCACAGGGTCAGTCCTGGGACCAGTGCTGTTTCTGGTATTTGTGAACGACATGACGGAAGGAATAGACTCCGAAGTGTCCCTGTTTGCAGATGATGTGAAGTTGATGAGAAGAATTCAATCGGACGAGGACCAGGCAGAACTACAAAGGGATCTGGACAGCCTGCAAGCCTGGTCCAGCAACTGGCTCCTGGAGTTCAACCCCACCAAGTGCAAAGTCATGAAGATTGGGGAAGGGCAAAGAAGACCGCAGACGGAGTACAGCCTAGGGGCCAGAGACTGCAAACCTCAATCAAGAAAAAGATCTTGGGGTGAGTATAACACCAGACACATCTCCTGAGGCGCACATCAACCAAATAACTGCTGCAGCATATGGGCGCCTAGCAAACCTAAGAACAGCATTCCGACATCTTAATAAAGAATCGTTCAGGACCCTGTACACTGTGTACGTTAGGCCCATATTGGAGTATGCAGCACCAGTTTGGAACCCACACCTAGCCAAGCATGTGAAGAAGCTCGAGAAAGTGCAAAGGTTTGCAACAAGACTAGTCCCGGAGCTAAGGGGTATGTCCTACGAGGGAGGTTAAGGGAAATGGACCTGACGACACTGGAGGACAGGAGAGATAGGGAGACATGATAACAACATATAAGATACTGAGAGGAATTGACAAAGTGGACAGAGACAGAATGTTCCAGAGATGGGACACAACAACAAGGGGACACAGATGGAAGTTGAAGACTCAGATGAATCACAGAGATGTTAGGAAGTATTTCTTCAGTCACAGAGTTGTCGGGAAGTGGAATAGTTTAGGAAGCGATGTAGTGGAGGCAGGCTCTATACATAGCTTTAAGCAGAGGTATGATAAAGCTTATGGCGCAGGGAGAGTGACCCAGTAGCGGCCAGTGAAGAGGCGGGGCCAGGAGCTTTGACTCGACCCCTGCAACCACAACTAGGTGAGTACACACACACACTCACACACACACACACACACACACACACACACACACACACACACTCACACACTCACACACACACACACACTCACACACACACACACACACACACACACACACACACACACACACACACACACACTCACACACTCACACACACACACACGCACACACACACACACACACACACACACACACTCACACACTCACACACACACACACACACACACGCACACACACACACACACACACACACACACACACACACTCACACACACACACACACACACACGCACACACACACACACACACACACACACACACACTCACACACTCACACACACACGCACACACACACACACACACACACACACACACACTCACACACACACACATACACGCACACACAAATTATTCCATTTCTCCCTCGCACACTACTAACCATTTCAGCATTTTAATGAACCGCAAAAAATCGCATCAGTAACTAAAATTTACATTTCAATACACATTCAGACAATAGACATAAATTTATATAGCTAAAAATCAATCTCTCTTCATACTGTAAACATTTCCTATTGCACACGTTTTCTCTATTACACAAGTTTATTTCCTACTACAAAATTTTTTCCTATTACACAAGTTTTTTTCAATTACACGTTTTTCCTATTATACACGATTTTTCAATTACACATTTTTCCTCTTACACAAGTTTTTTTCAATTACACGTTTTTCCTATTATACACGATTTTTCAATTACACATTTTTCCTCTTACACAAGTTTTTTTTCCTATTACGTATGTTGTTTTTATTACACGAGTCATTTTTTCTATTACACAAGTTTTTTCCAACTAAAGTTTTTTCCTGTTACTCAAGTTTGTTCCTATTACACAATTTTTTTTCCTGCTACACATTTTTTCCTATTACAAAAGATTTTTTCTGTTACACGTTTTTCCTGTTACACAATTTATTTCTATTACACAAGTTTTTTCCTACTGAAGTTTCTTTTTACAATTATTCAAGTTTTCCCTATTACACAATTTTTCCACTACACAAGTTTTTCCTTTTACACATTTTTTCGTATTAAAATTTGTTTTCCCAATTACAGACGTTTTAATTAATCAAGTTATTTTCTTATTATTAACGCAGGTATTTTTCTTATTACAGAAGTTTTTTCCAATTACACAATATTTTTACGATTACAAAAATTTTGCTAATTTCACAACTGTTTTCCTATTACACACGTAATTTTTCCCTATTACACAAGTTTTTTTCCTATTACACGGGTTTTTCCTATATGAAGAGTTTTTTCATATTAAAAAAGTTTTTCTTATTTGACGAGTTTTTCCTATTACACAAGTTTTTTTCTTATTACACAAGTTTTATTTTCTATTACACAATTTTTTCCTATTAAATAGGTTTTAGGCACATAAGTTATTTTATTATTACACAAGTATTTTGCCTATTACACAAGTTTTTCCTTTCACACGAGGTTTTTCTCCTTATACACAAATTTCTCCAGTTACACAATTTGTTTCCAATTGCACAATTTTTTTAACCGTTACACAAGTTATTTCCTATTATACAAGTTTTTTCCTCATTTTTACAAGTTTTTATTCGTTATTACACGAGTTTTTTCCTATGACAACAGTTTTTTCATATTGCACGATTTTTTTTCTCTCACTTTTACACAGGTTTTTCTTTCCCTAGTATGCATATTTTTTTCCCACGCTCTCCCAAACACTAGCAATTTAAATACGTGAAATAATGATTATTTTTTTCAAAACTACTATTTATTTAAAGCCAACGGAGCTGGAATAAATTCTTTATAAACTTTTTATACGTTCAACAAAACATAATTCTCATGTTTACTGGATCACCTTCAATTCTATAAATATGTAACGAAGCAGATGAAATCATCATTAAGGACATTTATTTCAGTTGTTCGTCTTCTTTTATTGAAGTGACATTAAAAAAAAAAATAGTAATGGTTATAGTACCTTCGTTTTCATTGATTTTTGTGTTGACACACATAGTGAAATATGGAGTCTAGAGACCGTAGACCTGAGTGTTTCTACACACGCCTCAAAAACAATAAGAACAACTTTAACAACATCAATGACAGAAACAGCAACAACAACAATAGTAACAATAAAAACAACAACAATAGTAGCAATAACAACAACAACAACAATATCAACAACAAACACAACAACAATGACAACAACTACATTAAAAAAATAACATTAATAAAAACAAAAACAGCAACACTGATTTGCTTTAGTGAGGAGAAGGAAAAAAAATCATTTTAGTTATTACAATAATAATGCAAATAAAAGTACATAAACACACTGAGGTGCGTATATGTCCCTGTGTATATGCAACTGTAGGTCTACATTATTCATAACTGAATTTATTAAAATATTCTTGACTGGTTGTGGGTAAATTTTACATGCAGCCTAAATAACTTTCATCCAACTGATTGACCTTAAACCCAATTAATAAATCGGAACAAAAATATACGCACAGAGAGAGGAACGTGTCTCTCATTGCGTATATTCTGAAAGTTTTCTTTAATCCTTATTTTAGGGATTAAAGTATTCTTGACTAGAGATGTATTGACTCTATGAAGCTTTAATGAGCATCGTATAATTGAAAGCCTTTAAACACGGTTAACCAGTAATAATGATAATATTAATATTAATACTATTATTACTATTACTACTACTACTACTGATACTATTTCTACTACTACTACCTCTACTACTACTACTACTACTTATAATAATAATAATAATAATAATAATAATAAAACAATAGTAATAATAATTACCTCTCTTCCCAATAGGAAAAATTCAAGCGAGAATTCAGACAGAAATTTCAGTGGGTGTTTAAGAACGACACCAGAGGCGACACGAGTGATTTTGAGCGGTCCAGGTACCAAATGTCCTTCAGGTAAGCTCTTCGAGTCTTTGGCACGCTATAAGGTCCAAAGTATATTTTTGGGGTCTAAAATGCTGGTTCGAATCTGCAAAGGTGGGAGCTTGAATTGACTCGTGTGTGAAGAGGTGGGAGTCTGATGTGGGAGTATAACATGGTGGGAGTCTGGAAAGGTGGGAGTCTAAGATGGGAGTCAGTGAAGAAGAGAAGAATTAGACAGTTGGAAAACTAGAGGTCCGAAAACGGAAAAGTCAGGTTGTTTGTAAAATGGTTAACGACTGGAATTGTTGGAGGCTCGAGGGAATATATATAAAAAAAATAGAATTTCGGAAGGCTAGACTTCTGGAAATGGGATGGTGGACAATTACGGATATGTTCTTGTTTGGAAATAGTGATATTTTTTGACAAGTTGATGCCAACAAAAATTCGAGTCGGAGAATTTTGGTTCTGAAAAGACAAAAATCTCAACATATATGTACTGAGAATTTCACACTGCTGTATGTACACATATAAAATTATATTTGAAAAAAAATGGAGGCTAATCTTTTCAAGAACTAGTATTTTAGGGTTAATTAAATAGTGTGGGTCAGTATCTCTTCAATATTGTGAAGAATTTAAATGAATATACATTTCCATTTGTTTTTCTTCCTCTGATTTCTGTTTCCTTGCAAAAATTGAGGGACGGATACGTCCCCCTAAAAAAATTTCCAGGATGTGTGAGCCCAAAACCTATCAAACGTTGTCAAACGGCTTAAGCTTGGTCGCAAATGGACTTTCCAGTTCGATAACCGCCCGAAACCCGCATCCGATTTTCCAGGCTAATGGTTTGGGGAAAACAAACTAAATGTTCGTGACTTACTATCGCAGTTCTCTGGCTTCTGTCTAATAAAAAAAAATGTGATATGGAAGTAAAGATGCAGTTCACTTCATAAAGGCAACAGTAGAGTGATAGCGAAAAACTAGAGACCACTCACATTAACATTACACTTCTGAAATTATTTTAATAGGTTTTTAAGACGGAAAATGTTCAGTTGTACGGAAGAACTTTAGCTGTCATCTCTTCATCTGGATCAAATCTGATTGCCTCCCGTTCCCCCAAGTGCTGTATTAAATTTGCGGGTTTGGCGCTTCCCCGTGATAATGATCCACAGCCAAAGGCAACAGATGAAAGAGCAGCAGCAGCAGCAGCAGCAGCATTCTGCCTCTCTCAGATACCTGACCATTACGACAAAATCGTAGAAATCGCTGAGACAGCGACATCCCCCGGCGTCGAAAGTAGAACAACTCTGGAAATCGATCGCAGGTGTGTCACAGGTACGCGAGGTCACCTGGGAGATTTACAGAGGTTCTGCCTGAAGGCGAAGTTGAATGCTCCTTTATTAAAAGTTGATGAGACTTTTTAATCGGCTGTAAAATTCAACTTCCCGTTGTTATAAACGTCTAAATTGGTTTCTCAGAACTCTCATTAATTTCTTGTATGTATGTATTTATGTATGCGTGTGTGTTTGTGGGTATGTGAGTGCGTGTCTATGAGTGTGTGTGTGTGTGTGTGTGTGTGCGTGCGTGAGGGTGTGTGTGTGTGTATGTGTGTGTGTACTCACCTAGTTGTGGTTGCAAGGGTCGAGTCATAGCTCCTGGTCCCGCCTCTTCACTGGCCGCTACTGGGTCACTCTCCCTGCGCCATGAGCTTTATCATACCTCTTCTTAAAGCTATGTATGGAGCCTGCCTCCACTACGTCACTTCCTAAACTATTCCACTTCCCGACCACTCTGTGACTGAAGAAATACTTCCTAACATCTGTATGATTCATCTGAGTCTTCAACTTCTAACTGTGTCCCCTTGTTGCTGTGTCCCATCTCTGGAACATTCTGTCTCTGTCCACTTTGTCAATTCCTCTCAGTATCTTATATGTTGTTATCATGTCCCCCCTATCTCTCCTGTCCTTCAGTGTCGTCAGGTCGATTTCCCTTAACCTCTCCTCGTAGGACATACCCCTTAGCTCCGGGACTAGTCTTGTTGCAAACCTTTGCACTTTCTCGAGCTTCTTCACGTGCTTGGCTAGGTGTGGGTTCCAAACTGGTGCTGCATACTCCAGTATGGGCCTAACGTACACAGTGTACAGGGTGTGTGTGTGTGTGTGTGTGTGTGTGTGTGTGTGTGAGTCTGGGGGGCTGACATGCCACTGATATATACAATTGGAAAGTTGTTCTATCCTATTTAATATTATTTCGTTTATTTGTTTCTCTCTCAACTCACAAAGCGCATGTTCTTACCAACATATAAACACAGATATCCATACCTACGTAAAAACACGAAATCAATACCGGACAAAGTCTTGCCTGAGTTGGGGGCAAAGAATGTTGTTGTGCTAGTCTGAGTATAAGTGAAACTCGCAAAGAACAGGTTCTCTGAGGTTGAGATTTAGTGTTGAATAAGCCAAACTGGTGAGTTAGGCTTAAAATGGAAGGTTGTTTTCTGCCGAATAAGCAGAGTAAAAAAAAATCAATAAATCTGGGCAAATCAAGGTGGACATGACGAAAGAAACATAGACTACTCGATTAATCAATCGGAGAAGCCTGTACAAAATTGGTAATTAGAGTCCATGGAAAGGAAGAAGTTGAAAGAGTAGAATTAAAATAGCCTCAGATTGTCACGAATGGTTTCACTTCTCTTAAGATTATGAAAACAGGAAAACAATGATCGTAAGATCCGTTTAGATGTTGGCTACTTGTGGAACTCTTCGCAGTCTAGAAACAACGGGAGTCTTCCTAGATATATTCCTGCAACCATTATCCAAAATTATCTCCTGGTGCTATTAGAAGTACAGGGATGGATGACTCTAGCTCCGGGTCTCCTACCTCCATCTCATTCTTATCAGCATCAGAAGGTTCAGTTTGCAGGGGTTAGTGTTTCTGCATCGCTTGTTCTTCTTCAGCCACGGCAGCGGTGGTGACAGTAGCAGCAGCAGCAGCAGCAGCACGGACAGTATCAATATCACTTGATGATGCGGGAAATGGTTCACCTCCTGCATGTGTGTGTGTGTGTGTGTGTGTGTGTGTGTGTGTGTGTGTGTGTGTGTGTGTGTGTGTGTGTGTGTGTGTGTGTGTGTGTGTGTGTGTGTGTGTGTGTGTGTGAAACACCATTAGTGGTAGAGGGGGAAGAGGTGAGTTGTTTATCTTAAATGTTATGACGCGTTCGGTATTCACTCGAAGTCTGCTTTGGACCGTTTCATCGTTTTCTCAGAACTTACCCAAACCAAAAAGTAATGGTGCTAGCAAGCAGTTATACAAAACTGAATAGATTACCTGGTCTGGACCACGTCAATACAGTTGACAATAGTTTGTCAGAAGAGACAATTCATGAAAATATTTTTCACTTAATATTTTTTAGCCTGTAAGATTGATGTATACTCAGTTACCCCTTCGAGTATTTGTATTTTTATATAATTATAAATAAGAATGCACAGAATAACATATTTTTTTTCATATACGAATGTATATAGGTCTCTATGTGAGTAAATAAAAATACATCCATTAATGGGTATTTACGATGAAATGTATGTAAAGATTTTTATATGTATATATTTTGATGTACGCATAGACATTTTCGTGTACAAGTATATCTGCATAAATTTATTTCTTGAATGTATATATATGCTGTGAGTGCGTTCTGACATGTGCCTCAGTATATATACATCTCGATATCTGCCTGATCGTTAGTCCGTGTTTATATGTGTCTAGTGCCTGCTCCTGTCCGAGCGTCTCTATTCAGCAATAGAGAGATCAACTAAGCGAACAGCTTCGCCGTCCACTCAATCAGGGTTGAGCAGACAATTCCTAATCCCAGCTGATTCCAACTCCGCCTCCCATTCCCATCTACGCCTCCCGTCCATACTTACAGAGGCTCGCCGTTCCCAACCACGCCTCTCGTGCCTGCGTACCCAGGATCTCTGATTGCAACCACGAATCTCAACCCTACTTATAAAGACTCTCTCTCCCATATTTACCCTTTATAAACGGAGCAATCAATTTATATCTAGTTCGCAACCTTTCAGGATATTATTATTATTATTATTATTATTATTATTATTATTATTATTATTATTGTTGTTGTTGTTGTTGTTGCTGTTGTTGTTGTTTTTCACATTAGAAACGTAAAACTCATCATTCAACGCAGGAAGAATTGCAGGTTATGGGTAATCAGGTGTGATCCCAGGAAGGAGATCGTATCTCCGGATCCTCGGATAAAGAACCCTTCATCAACATCAACGCACCTTCCTTAACCCAAGATAAAGAGGCTGTCATCTGCTAGGCAGACGACATTAGAGGTCGTTCCTTTCTCACAAATTTACAAACATTTTTTAATAAAGCATTTGAGACAGTAGACAACGATAAAGAATATGATGTAGTTTATTTGCATTTTAGTAAGGTCTTCGACAGAGTACCTCACAAAAGGCCGTTAAGAAAATACGCAGCTCTGCATCATCGCCAAAACACATGCAACAACAGTCTACAAACTCTCCTCGAAGTCTTCATGGTAGTAGTTGACTGTGGTCGCAATATATATCCAAAGACAAGGTCAAAATCAATTAAGACACATGTGCAACATCTGGGTATCTTTACTGTAGACATTTCGCCATCCAGTGGCTTTATCAATACAAATTCCAAGATATAATTTGAAGACAGTAGAACTATATACAAAAGATGAGGTAATCAGTCCCTCAACCTTGGAGTTAGTGTGAAGAGCACCGTAGTTGTGAAGATTCTGGAGCACAAACAAGAAGGCTGGTGCTTATATACTAACGTCAGGTGAAAAGGGACAACTTGTCAGACACTGCAACATCATGGAATCTTGGTTCAGAGGACATCTACATGACCTTCTTCACGGCTACTACAACTACTACTACAACTAACCCATCCCTTTGGGTATGACCTACTTCCACTGGGGAATCCCGCCTACCAGTGACTATGCCCTCGTCTGCTACCCGTCCCTTTCCACCTGTTGCCAGTATATAAGCACCAACCTTCTTGCCTCTGCTCCAGATTGTTCACGACTACGGTGCTCTTCACACCAACTCCAAGGCCGAGGCACTGATTACCTCATCTTTTGTATATAGTTCTACTGTCTTCAAATTATGTCCTAGAATTTATATTGATAAAGACACTGGATGGCGAAACGTCTACAGTAAAAATACCCAGATCTTGTCGGTATTGTGTACCATTCATGTACAAGGTGAAAATCAGATGTTTAAATGTCTGCATTAATAATCTGCCACTCTTTCGCATCAATCATATTGACATTTAAGTTTTTTGAGCATCTTAAATACTTTGTAGGAATAAACACCGATATTGTAAGTAACCTAGCCCACAGATCTAGAGACTTCATCCCTTTAGAACACATGAAGGAAGGAACACTGGCATCAGCGTGAGATTTAAACTCCTTATAACACTTGAAGGAAGGAACACTTGCATCATTGTCAATTATACAAGACTGTTCTACATGCTATTTATTAGAGATCTCGTTGTTTAACATGCTTCTCACTTGACTAAATGTTCACGCACTCTGCTTAATACACTTAAAGTAATGCAGAACACGGTCATAAGGAAAATCTGTAGTGCTCCAGTGTGCACTAGAATCTTTAACATGAGGTAAGAATTGAAGCTTGCTGCTGTACATAAAAGAATGGTCCGGGTAAACATATTCTTCTTGGCTAAGAACATGAATCATCCGTCGTCGCCATCACTGCTCAAGAGCCCTGTGCAAATGAATATGGTCTGAAGTTTCTTAGTATTTTGTACCAAGCTAGCCTAGCCACCTGGTCTCTCTGATAAATTACTCTAATGCAGTGTGGTCTAGCGCTGCTTTACTTATTTTGGGTTGAGGCTACATTTTAGTGGTTACTTAGTACAAGTTTATTCATGATTTTCAGGCCGGTTGTGGCGAAGTCACTGCAATTATGTATTGTTAGGTATATGATGTAGTTTTAAAATTCGAGAGACTATTGAAACAATGACTCTGCACTGTTGCTATATGCAGGTATGTATGATTTCTTAGATATATAATGCAGTGCAAATTCCCTCCCCCTCATATTTTTTATCTCATATATATATATATATATATATATATATATATATATATATATATATATATATATATATATATATGTCGTGCCGATTAGGTAAAACTGGTCATTTAGCAAGAACTCATCTAAAATTAAGTCCTTTCTAAAATTTTCTCTTATAACTTTAAAGATATATTTTTTTCATTTATGTTAATGTAAGAATTTATAATTTTGTACCAAGAGAAACTTTGAAAACCTACCTAACCTTATTACAACAAGAGCAATTTAATTTAGCCTAACCCAACTAAATATATTTTAGATACTTTAACATTAATTTAATAATAAACAAACACAATGAAATATATTTTTTTCGTTATGTTCAGAATGATTTTGGCGAAATTATTGCATACACAAATTTTCACTTGTCTTATATGGCAAGGTGAGCGTTGCTATTTAAGCCAAAATAGCAAGTTTTACCTAATCGGCACGACATATATATATATATATATATATATATATATATATATATATATATATATATATATATATATATATATATATATATATAGATAGATAAATAGATAGATAGATAGATAGATAGATAGATAGATAGATAGATAGCTATATAGACATATCATATTTTTGTTGGACCGCTCTGCTACGATGACGTCTTCAAAAAATTAAATTTCTTCTGTGTATCGGACACGCCATCCAAAGACATAGTAATTCCCAAGTAAAAGTAATCCCAGTTCTGCTGGAAGGAAACCTTTGAAGTTTCCGTGGCTGATGAACCTTTTATGGAATATTTAATGATATCCTCATCGTCCTACTAAAATCTCCCAGCCAGGAAAAAAACGAATTCAGGTATCCCCTTTAAGTTCCCACTTCATGGATACCTAATAAATTCAACACGAACCTTAAAACTTATAGGCTGGAGTCAGTGACTTTCAGGTTTTTACACTAAGCCTTTTAACGGCAGCCACCTCACTATAAACTGCATATTATGTCTTATTCACACAATTTCCCAGCTCAAACTGACGGATATCAACACAGTGTATGAAATGCACCCTGAGTGATGAAATATAACAGAGAAACAGAGCTACTTACCTACCTAGAGTCTACCTTGAGGGTGTTTCGGGGGTCAACGCTCCCCCGGCCCGGCTGATCTTTTGCATCAGTATTTAACCATCTTATAGAGCCTTGCTGATGTGCCTAATTTTGCTAAATATACAATGAGCTATGGTTTATAGGCAGTGGTGGTTACAGTTCAGCTAATCCGCTAACTGCTAATAGCGGAACTAACTTTTTGTTTAGCGGATTAGCGTTTCCGCTAACTTCCGAAACCGTTAGAGGACCAATTAGCTTTCGCTAAATAAAGTTGCGCTAACTTTGAGTCTGTTAAAAAAAATCATACGTTGTTGGTAGTTGGAAAGCAATGCCTTTTCAACGGCGCATTTGTTTGTTCCTGTCTGTTGTGGGCAGACTACGTGTAACCGTGACTTGTCAACGCAGCAGCAGCAGCATCTGAACAGCATTGTTATAGTCTTACAGTGTCAGCGATCACCGGGGTGCGTTGTCATTTATCGTTATGAACAGGGGAGACGTTTCTGTTCCGCCTGAGGATGTTGTTGAGGAGTCTGCAACGGCTGTTGTTGAAGCAGAGGCTGCGCAGGCCAGGAGTCGCAAAACCCGTGGCCCCATCTGGATGACTATTTTGTCTTCAAGTCAAGGGATATGAAGAACGCCAATATTTTGTACTTCCTGTGCGTCATGTGCCAGCCCAAGGAGACCATCATCAAGGGACAGGCGGTGAGCCTCTATAGCTTGAAGTCGCATGTTAAGAGGAAACACCCAGCACATGCCATCAAGTCTGAGGGAGAATCAACGCCGGATCTTCCCGTGAAAAACACGGGCAATCTTCTTGTGGCAGCGCCACGACAGGAGCAGCAGCCAGTCATCACAACCGCCTGCAAAGAGAGCACGCCAGACCACCATTAGCGAAGCGTTTGTTGCTGCTGGCACTAGCGTTCGTCAGTCTGTGGTGGACACAAAGATTGTGGACCTATTCGTCTGCAACATGCTACCGCTGCATGTAGTGGAATCTCCCACCTTCGTCAGCCTGATCAAGACGCTCAACCCCAGCAAGACGTCAGTGTCCCACCGCACCCTGGCCAGGAGGGTTTTGGTCAGCCATAAACAGCTTAATTTTGGTGGGTATTGCAAGTTATGACAGTTTATAAGTACAGTACCTTTCCCAGTGTTGTAAAGTAACCGAGTAACGTATCGTTATCAGATTGTAGTGAAGTAGAAGTAACAACAGACTTCAATACTTAAGTAAAAGTAGTGAGCAATTTCAGTACTTTTTACAAAGTAAATCCTGAAAAAAAGTTACTTAAGTAGTTTTACTTGGTTACTTTACAACCTGGTACTTATACTCGAGTACTAAAGATGAGTACTGTTTGCAACACTCTCCTTTCCATTAGCCTTTAGAATTAACAAAGTTTCACTTTTTATTAGAGTTTTTTTTTTATTTTGGGTCAATCTTGTCTCCTTAAAACCTTATATCTTATTAGGAAGCTCTCCAGGTCTGTTCTAAAAGTTTTAAAACCAAAAGATCAAAAAACTAAACCGAATCTGAATTCATGTGAAAAAGTTAGCGTTTAGCGTTTAGCTTCCGCTAACTTTTTCGACCCTTAACTTTTAGCGTTAGTGGAGCAAATTTTTTTTAGTTAGCGGATTAGCGGTTAGTGAAGCTAACTTTTCGGTTAGCTGTGCCCACCACTGTTTATAGGTGGAAATATTTAGCATAAACAATGGAAGCAGCAGGCAAATCAGACCGAAAAAAAATGGCTCAAAGAAGCGAACCCGGTGGTGTGGGAGAGACTAATCCACAAGAGTGGCGACGGTAAACCTCGCTCAAGACGCAGAAAATTTTATAGCAATCGGCGAATTTACTATCCATTACTCCGTCCTGTCACCGGAAACGATATTAAACACTGAGATACCTCCACTTCCTGCTACATCCTCCCCCCACCACTACCACTACCACTAAAACCATCACTATCACTACCACCACTACGGTACCACTAAAGTACCACCACCACCACTATCACCATCACTACCACCACCACCACCACAGTATCCCCACCACCAGCACCACTACAGTGTGCACCACCACTAGGGCAACCATAGTACCACCAACAGCACCACCACCACCATAGTATCCCTACCACAAGCACCACTACAGTGCTGCACCAACACTAGCACATTACGACCACAAGCAGCACAGTGCCAAGACCACCACCAATACAGTGCACTACTACCACCACCACCACCACCACCACCACCATCACCATCACCACTACAACCACCACCACCACCATCACCACTACCACGATAGCTCCATCACCACGACAGCTTCCGGGACGTTCAGCTGTTGAATACTAATGGAGAGAGACATCTGCTGGACCTCATTTGCATACGGGATCGCAGAGGCGTGACGCTTGAGTGATTAGGGACGGTTTAAATTTGCATATTTTCCATTCATCGGTGTGTGTGTGTGTGTGTGTTAATGTGTGTGAGTTGTGTATGTGTGTGTGTGTGTGTACTCACATAATTATGGTTGCAGGGGTCGAGACTTAGCTCCTGGCCCCGTGTGTGTGTGTGTGTTTTAGTTAGTTTCCATTTTGTCCTAGTCACATGTCGATTAGACACTAGGCCTGTTGTATATGCGTGCGTGTAAGTGTGTGTGTAGGAGTTATTTTGTATGTGTCTTCGCGTGTGTGTATGTGCTTGTGTATGTGTGTGAGTTGTGCATATGTGTGTGTATGTGTGTGTGTATGTGTGTGTGTGTGTGTGTGTGTGTGTTTGTGTGTGTGTGTGTGTGTGTGTGTGTTGTGTGTAATTTGTGGTGTGTGGAGTGTTTAATTTCCTCTTCTTAATTACCTATTTTCTGCAAGGAGGAGGCGGCTGCAGACAATGGCGTGGCCACGTCTTGGATCAACGTGTGCTGTAAATATTCTTGAAAAGAACAAGGAATGAAAAAAAAAATAGAAAAAGGAAGAAAGAATTCAGAGAGCAGAAAAGAGGCTGTTGATATGTTTTGCTCTATCATAGAGGGTATGAAAGAGAGATTGATCAAGAGGCCGTATGAACCTACGTCAATTGAAGGTGGCGCAGACGAAGCTTCCAAGGATGACTGATATGAGAGTGTAAAGATTTATTATGATTATATTTATGGTGAAGCACTAGCATCGTATGGGTCGAATTGGAAGGTATCTCCAATTCCATGAATCAAGAATCCTTGATCAGCATCAAGAAAATTCCCTCGAAAGGAAGGTGTGAGGAAGAGAGAGGCTTGAGAATCTACCACAACAACTTTTATTAAAATTGTTGAGATTTTGGAGTTTAAGAATAATAATTCTGTAAAGGAATTCTTGCAAATCGGTTGACATAACTTCATTTTAGAGGTGGACAATAGTGTGTCTCTACTTCGTTGCATCATTGATGTTGCAGTTCAGTGGATCGTTGCATCATATTGTTGATGCACTTGTGGAAAAACAACTTGGGAAAGAGTGATGATAATATATTTTCTTCTTTGGGGGTCACCCTGTCTTAGAGGCAAAAGGAATTGTTTTTTACAAAAAAAAGGAAGAACAAAGAAAAGGTAAATTCTGCCACACAAACCAACTAGATTTTAATAATATGGTTTCATAGGCTAAGGAGGAAAGAAAGGGAGTATGTGGACTATCCATTCTTGAATTGTGAGAAGGTAATCGTTACCGTCCAACATAAGCTGTTCGTGAACGTAATACACGAGAGGCAGAGGCGATGGGAAGGCTCTTCCTGAGTCATAGAATTCTTAAAGGAAAGAAAACATTCAAGCAGAACTACTGAAGAGTTTTTAACAACAATAATACTTTTTTCCACAAGTTGGACCTAAAAAGCTGTGACGCTTTTGTGCTCGAATTTAAGGAAACACTTAAATTCAATAGACAAAACACAGCTCTACACCACACTGGGTTTTGGAATTAAAAAATATGAGCTATGAAAAAAAGTGTGAACAGACTTAATTTTCCTAGATCTAGAAAAAAACAGAAGGGTTATGATAATTATAAATTCATGGGAGAATATGAGTAGAAAGGACAGGAGGACAAGATCTTTAGGTAAGAGAAAAAACATGAGTCATTTCTTTGCAACGAGAGTAGTCAATGAGGAATGAAAAACTAGACTAACACTAAACCTAACAGTGCAGAGTATAACCGACGTTTATTATAACTGTGTCTTACACTGATAGTTAAGCTCTTCTCTAACATAAATAGTGAAAAATAATACTAGTTTACACACACACACACACATAGGAAAGTCAGGAAGTGTTTATTTAGCCTTAGAATTGTCAGGAAGTGGAAGAATCTGGAGAGTGATGTAGTGGAGGCAGGATCCATACATAGCTTTAAAAAAGAGACATGATAAGGCTCTTGGGTGGGAAGAGAGTGATCTAGTAGCGACTAGCGAAGAGACAGGGCCAAGAGCTGTGAATCGACCCTGCAACCACATATAGGTGAGTAAATATTGGTGAGTACACACTCACACAATCACACACACACACACACACACAGTAGGGACGCCGTGCAGGGTCAGTCGCAACTTGAGGTTTCTGTGCAAATAAGTGTTTTTGAGGGCTACATCAGGGTACTGCAGGGGTTATCAAGTGTGTCAGGGTAGTGAACAACCCTTGAAGTGATTTACGAGTTGCCCTGAGCCACATAAGTGTGGGGAGAGCCATAATTTTATAAGTGATC
>WNWK01000874.1:270000-363906 GCA_009830355.1 Cherax destructor | reverse complement strand
CATACTGGCCTTGTGGAACAGAGCTTTTCACAATAGCTGCCTCAGACTTTACTCTGTTTACTACTACTCTTTGTGTTCTACTTGTTAGGAAATTATAGATCCATCTACCAACTTTTCCTGTTATTCCTTTATCACGCATTTTGTGTGCTATTACACCATGGTCACACTTGTCAAAGGCTTTTACAAGTCTGTGTATATAACATCTGCATTCTGTTTGTCTTCTAGAGCATCCAGGACCTTGTCGTAGTGGTCCAGTAGTTGGGACAGACAGAAGCGACCTGCTCTAAACCCATGCTGCCCTGGGTTGTTCAATTGATGGGTATCAAGATAATTTACCAACTCGTCGGTTCTCTGAACCATTCATTTACATCCTGTCTGACACAGCAACATCTTGGTATCTTAATACAGGGATTTCTTCGCTTGCCTATTTCTTGGGCACGACCTACTTCCACATTGGACAAATGTGACACCTCCTACAACTGCTGCACCTCTCCTGTCTACAGTATATAAGCTTCCTCTACGCACATATGCTGTATTCTATTCAAGATTGATGGACTGACAACATCGACTCAAGATTGAGGGACTGACCACCTCAAACTCCTCCTGTTCTTCACGATTCTCCTTTGTATGAACTGATACAGCCACTGTGTGGCGAAACGTTTCCTCAATAAAGATACCCAAGTGTTGCATATGTGTCTAATTTACCAACTCGTCGGTTCTCTGAACCATTCATTTACACTACGACTATTACTATAATACATGTTTAAAGACCCTCCTTTCTCTTTACCTTTCCTGCTCATTTCTGTTTATCCATTTTACCTATTACTGTCCTTGTTACTGCTAAGATTTATGATATCAAAGCCTAGATCAATATTTCGACACTCATTATTTCCCATTTCTAAACCCATACCTCTAACTAATCCTAGTTTAAAGCCCTAACAACATCCTCAACTGAGCTAGCAAGAAAACCCACACCTGCCCTGGATAAGTGAACCCCATCCCTGGCATACATGTCATTTTGGCCATTGAAGTGGTTCCAATTGTCAATGAATGGTACTGCATTATCCTTACAGTGTTTGTCCAGTCAGCAATTTATACCAATCGCTCTGGACAGCCATTCATTTCCAACACCCCTTCTTGGCAAAATGCCACATATAATAGGGTTCCCTCCCTTCTTCCTAATAATGTCTATTGCTGTCTTATACCTTCTAACTAAATCGTCACTTCTACGCTTGCCTACATCATTGCCTCCAGCACTGTGGCAGATAAGATAAGATAAGATTTCTTCGGATTTTTAACCCCGGAGGGTTAGCCACCCAGGATAACCCAAGAAAGTCAGTGCGTCATCGAGGACTGTCTGTCTTATTTCCATTGGGGTCCTTAATCTTGTCCCCCAGGATGCGACCCACACCAGTCGACTAACAACCCAGGTACCTATTTGTTGCTAGGTGAACTTGACAACAGGTGTAAGGAAACACGTCGAAATGTTTCCACCCGCCGGGAATCGAACCCGGGCCCTCCGTGTGTGAAGCGAGAGCTCTAGCCACCAGACCAGATAATAGGATTGATCCCATTACCACGCATGATGTTGTCAAGCCGGCTAACAATGTCCTCCATCCCAGCCCCAGGAAAGCAAACCCTCTGTCTCCTACTCCTATCCTTTAAGCAGAAGGCCCTATCCATGTACCTAAACTGACTGTCCCCAACAAACACAATATTCTTACCTTCCTTGATGTTCTTCATTGTGACGTTCCCAGTAGTCGACTCACATTCGTCTGGTAGCGCAGAAAAGGAGTTCGAAGTTTCCACAGCAGTCTCTTCTTCATCGTTTCTGCCTCTCCATTCGTCTTCTTGATCTTCAACTTCGTCCCATGCTGTCCGGCCACTGCCCAGGTTCCCTTCTTGACCTGAGGACTCACAACATTAGGACTACTACTTGACAGTCAGATATTGACTTCAGTGACGCTACTTGACAGTCAGCTATTGACTTCAGTGACGCTACTTGACAGTCAGGTATTGACTTCAGTGACGCTACTTGACAGTCAGATATTGACTTCAGTGACGCTACTTGACAGTCATTTATTGACTTCAATGAAACTACTTGGCAGTCTGGTCCAGTCAGAAGTCAATGTCTCAGTGTGTGTGCCATAGCAACAGCAAGTGATGGTCCTTGGACACACCAGGTGCAAGTTTCCCGCACCGACTGTAGCTTCCCAGGTGTGGGTCATTGGCACCACCTGGCCCTCGCTCACCTATATATACACTGTGGCACTGAGACACTCATTAGTACCTCCTCGAGTCCCAAACTCTCTCAGGTGATTATATATTCATTACGTGTAATTTTAGTTATTTATAGGTCTTTATTTTTTTGTGACCGTGTATCTTTTGTGTGTGTGATTATTTGTAATCATATGTGTGTATACATTATTTACTACAATCAGATACGAAAGCAAATGCTTAGTCAAGTACGCTGAGAGATATACATCTTTTGATGTATATTCACCGAGGGATATACCTCTCGGTGATATATATATATATATATATATATATATATATATATATATATATATATATATATATATATATATATATATAATATATATATATATATTCACTAGTGTAAGTAGGTCTTCATCCGAAGGTTGGACAAGTATTGAAGAATTCCTTGATTCCCATATGTTGCATAAGTGTCTCAATCTTCAACTGAGAGGTGTCTCTCTGTCAGTACACATACGCGGAGATGTGTACGTCTTTCAGTATATACACACCGAGAGGTATATCCCTCGGTGAATATATACATAGTTCAGAGAGAGAGTAATTATTAGATGGTGCAACTAGTGGCATTAATATTTCTGTGTTGCAGGATGAAGGCTGTGATGGGCGTGGTGGGCGTGGTGATGGTGGGCGTTGTGGTGGGGCTGGAGAACGGACTGGCTAGGACCCCGCCCATGGGCTGGCTCGCCTGGGAGAGATTCAGGTGCAACACTGACTGTGATAACGACCCTGATAACTGTATCAGGTAAGCTGCAGATGTCTCCAACACACAACACACACACACACACACACACACACACACACACACACACACACACACACACACACACACACACACACATACACACATACACACAAAAGAAATTAGAGAAAGTGCAAAGGTTTGCAACAAGGTTAGTTCCGGAGCTAAGGGGAATGTCCTATGAAGAAAGGTTAAGGGAAATCGGCCTGACGACACTGGAGGACAGGAGGGTTAGGGGAGACATGATAACGACATACAAAATACTTCGTGGAATAGATAAGGTGGACAGAGACAGGATATTCCAGAGATGGGACACAGAAACAAGGGGTCACAATTGGAAGTTGAAGACTCAGACGAGCCAAAGGGATGTTAGGAAGTATTTCTTCAGTCATAGAGTTGTCAGGAAGTGGAATAGTCTAGCAAGTGATGTAGTGGAGGCAGGAACCATACATAGCTTTAAGACGAGGTATGATAAAGTTCATGGAGCAGGGAGAGAGGACCTAGTAGCGGTCAGTGAAAAGAGGCGGGGCCAGGAGCTAAGTATCGACTCCTGCAACCACAATTAGGTGAGTACAATTAGGTGAGTACACACACACATACACACAAAGTTGTTACAAGATTCAGGGAGATATTCACAACGGAGACAGAGAGGCTTTCAGAAAACCGAGGGAGTATAGTGCATCAGCAAGTGTTGGACACACTGCACACAACCGAAGAGGAGGTGAAGAAACTGCTAGGTGAGCTAGATACCTCGAAGGCGGTGGGACCAGATAACATCTCTCCGTGGGTCCTGAAAGAGGGAGCAGATGCACTGTGTGGCACTAACAATAATCTTCAGTAAATCTATTGAATCAGGCGCAACTACCTGAGGCTTGGAAGACAGCAAACGAAGTCCCAATTTTTAAGGAGACAGACAGGCATCACTAAACTTCAGACCTGTGTCGCTGATATGTATAATATGTAAAGTTATAGAGAAGAGTGGTGGAGCACCTAGAAAGGAACGGGCTTATATATGACAACCAGCATGGCTTCAGGGAAGGAAAATCCTGCATCACAAACCTACCGGAGTTCTACGATAAGGTAACAGACTTAAGACAGGAGAGTGAGAGAGAGAGAGAGAGAGAGAGAGAGAGAGAGAGAGAGAGAGAGAGAGAGAGAGAGAGAGAGAGAGAGAGAGAGAGAGAGAGAGACAGACAGACAGACAGACAGACAGACAGACAGACAGACAGACAGAGACAGACAGACAGACAGACAGACAGACAGAAACAGAGAGGAGATGGGTAGACTGCAAGAAACTTGTTGAAAAGCTAGAGAAGCAGGCAGGAATGGCAGGGAAAGTACTGCAGTGGATCAGGGGATACCTGACAGGAAGGAGGTGTCAGTAGGTGAATGTATCGAGCGGGGTTCCACAAGGGTCAGTCCTAGGTCCGGTGCTGTTTCTAGTATATGTGAATGACATGCCAGAAAGGATAGATTCAGAGGCCTGGAGTTTAACCCCAGCAAGTGCAAATAAAACGGAGGATATCATAACATTAATTGAATACAGAACCGACAAACTGATGAATAAGACCTGTGCAACACCTGGATATCTTAATCCTGAAGACGTTTAGCCAACCAATGGCTTCATCAATTCAGTCCCTCATCTAGGCGGACGAACTGCTGTATTGAAATGATAAAATGACAGGTTGGCGAAACGTTTTCAGAATAAAGATACCCAGGTGTTGCACATGTGCCTTATTCGAAACATAGGGTAGTCTGTGAATTCTTCCTTAAAGACATCAAGATTGGTAGGAATACCTTAAGGAAGAGTATTCTTTCATACAACGAGTGTTCACCAATTTGCACCTTCGATCACATTATTTTAATTACTACTAGAAGAAAGCACGTTTCCTTCCACCTGCCGCAGGTGTTCAGCTAGCAATACTTACACCTGCCGCAGGTGTTCAGCTAGCAATACTTACACCTGCTGCAGGTGTTCAGCTAGCAATACTTACACCAGCTGCAGGTGTTCAGCTAGCAATACTTACACCTGCTGCAGGTGTTCAGCTACCAATACTTACACCTGCTGCAGGTGTTCAGCTAAATCTACACCTGCTAGGTGTTCAGCTACAATACTTACACCTGCTGCAGGTGTTCAGCTAGCAATACTTACACCTGCTGCAGGTGTTCAGCTAGCAATACTTACACCTGCTGCAGGTGTTCAGCTAGCAATACTTACACTTGCTGCAGGTGTTCAGCTAGCAATACTTACACTGCTGCAGGTGTTCAGCTAGCAATACTTACACTTGCTGCAGGTGTTCAGCTAGCAATACTTACACCTGCTGCAGGTGTTCAGCTAGCAATACTTACACCTGCTGCAGGTGTTCAGCTAGCAATACTTACACCTGCTGCAGGTGTTCAGCTAGCAATACTTACACCTGCTGCAGGTGTTCAGCTAGCAATACTTACACTTGCTGCAGGTGTTCAGCTAGCAATACTTCCACCTGCTGCAGGTGTTCAGCTAGCAATACTTACACTTGCTGCAGGTGTTCAGCTAGCAATACTTCCACCTGCTGCAGGTGTTCAGCTAGCAATACTTACACTTGCTGCAGGTGTTCAGCTAGCAATACTTCCACCTGCCGCAGGTGTTCAGCTAGCAATACTTACACCTGCTGCATGTGTTCAGCTAGCAATACTTACACCTGCCGCAGGTGTTCAGCTAGCAATACTTACACCTGCTGCAGGTGTTCAGCTAGCAATACTTACACCTGCTGCAGGTGTTCAGCTAGCAATACTTACACCTGCTGCAGGTGTTCAGCTAGCAATACTTACATCTGCTGCAGGTGTTCAGCTAGCAATACTTACACCTGCTGCAGGTGTTCAGCTAGCAATACTTACACCTGCTGCAGGTGTTCAGCTAGCAATAAGTAGATACTAGGGTTTTAGGCGACTGGTGTGGGCCGTAAGTAAATTTATTTACGTACAGGTACTCATAAATACAGTTACACAAATTATCATACATAATAACATGTGTAAATTACCTACGATCACCCGAAAAAGTTAGACAAGGAGACTTATTTATATTAGGGAAGAAGATTAAAGTACCCCATTGGAAATAAGACAAACAATCCGAGATGTCATCCTGACTTTATTTTGTTATCCTGGGTTACTGTCCATCCAGGTTAATATCTGAACAAAATCTTCTATCTGCACCTCGCCTGTGCACGAACTTGCACTTGCAACTGCGTATATATATATACTTGCATCCACGCCTGTATATGTAGTTGTTCCTGCACTAAGCTCACTCTCCTTGGCAGTGAATCGTTGTTCAAGGCGATGGGCGACCTGCTGGTGAGCGAGGGTTACCGTGACTTGGGCTACGACATCGTCTGCCTCGACGACTGCTGGCTGGACACAGAAAGAGACGCGGACGGTAAACTGCAGCCAGACCCCAAGCGATTCCCCTCCGGCATCAAGGCCCTCGCTGACTATGTTAGTGGCTGTGTCTCTAGTTGTATGGGTATGGTGATACCGACCAACTCTGGAAAAGGACACTTGTGTACAGTACTGGACTGATGAAGTCACTCGTGGTGAAACGTTTTCTTTAATAAATATCCCTAACTGTACGCAAGTGTCCCTTTTTTCCACGTCATGCGTCAGTAAGTTTATTTAGGTACAGGTCAGCATATGTACAATTATCATGAATAGTAACATGTGTAAATCACCTAGAATAACCCAAAAATTCAAACAAAGTTATTTATTTCCACTGGGATCCTTGATTTATTTCAATTGTCTCTGTCTCAATATTGGCTTTCTACCTCACAGCCTTTCTCACCACTACCCTTTTTGCCTCACCGCTACTCTTTTTGCCTCACCGCTACCCTTTTTGCCTCACCGCTACCCTTTTTGCCTCACCGCTACCCTTTTTGCCTCACCGCTACCCTTTTTGCCTCACTGCTACCCTTTTTGCCTCACTGCTACCCTTTTTGCCTCACTGCTACCCTTTTTGCCTCACCGCTACCCTTTTTGCCTCACTGCTACCCTTTTTGCCTCACCGCTACTCTTTTTGCCTCACTGCTACCCTTTTTGCCTCACTGCTACCCTTTTTGCCTCACTGCTACCACTGCACACAAAAATCACTCCTTATGAAAGCAAAAGACTCGGCAGGAGATGCAACATACATTGTAGCTTTCTGGTCATATTCTATCATGCAGGATGACTTTCTGGTCATATTCCATCATGCAGGATGACTTTCTGGTCATATTTCATCATGCAGGATGACTTTCTGGTCATATTCCATCATGCAGGATGGCTTTCTGGCCATAAACCATCATGCAGGATGACCTTTTGGCCTTTTTCCATCATGCAGGATAGTTTCCTGGGCATATTACACCATGAGCCACAGTTTCCAGGCCATATTCCATCATGCAGTATGATTTCCTGGTCATATTCCATCATGCAGAATGGTTTTCTGGTCACATTCATCATGCAGAATGGTTTTCTGGTCACATTCATCATGAACAATAGTTCATGATGAAAGTTCATGATGGAATATCATGTAGGATGGATTTCTGGTCATATTCCATCATGTAGAATGGTTTCCTGATCATATTACATCACGCAAGATGTTTTCTTTTTTCCTGCATTCTTTCCCAAATAAGTCTTAATCTTTCAGATGCACGAGCGGGGACTTAGGTTTGGCATCTACGAGGACTTTGGCACTCACACCTGCGCCGGGTACCCTGGCATCGAGGGCCACCTGGAGACCGATGCCAACACCTTTGCTGAGTGGGGAGTCGATTATGTCAAGTTAGACGGCTGCTACTCAGACCCCAAAGACATGGACACAGGTGCTGCACCTTTGGCATACGTGACCTTTGGGACATGGGTAGGGGTGTTAGTAAATGATTTAATGACATGGTAAAAAGACTTAGAGATAAATAATGACCCATCAAAGATTTTAACGAATATTTATATTTTAGCTATTCATTTAATAACTCTGTTACGAGACTGAGAATAACTGCTGTGGTTGGTTTGTGGCAGCTTACCCTGAGTTTGGTGCCTACCTCAACAGTACTGGCCGACCCATGGTGTACTCCTGCTCTTGGCCCGACTACCAGCTGGCTACAGGGATTGTGGTGAGGCTTGCACTCTCATACGCTTTTTGTGTCTCAAATCGTCACATGTCCCTGGATCTCTTTCAAAGACTATCATATCTCTCTTAATCACTCTCACACACCCATTTATCTCTGTCAAACACTTTTTTAGATCCCTGTATCCGTCAAATACCCTTACATACCCATGTACTTGTGTTAAATACTCTTGCACACTTTATACACCCTTGTACCTTTCGCAAACATTCATTCACTTATGACCTCTCTCTGACACTCACAAACCCTCTACCTCTCTCAAACACACGCACCTGTTACTATATACACGAGGAAGCGCTAAATTCATTGGGGGGGGGGGTCATACAGCTCCAGGAAAATTGGAGGTAATGAGATCTGAGCTAAAGAAAAGGATTAAGATTAAGATTAAGATTAAGATTAAGATTAATTTGAGCTAAAGGAAAGGATGGTCCAAATCCCTTGGCTTTAGAGCCATTCCCTAATATCAGGGCAATCAAGGGCTTAAATTATACAGCCCACGATGTATTGTTGGTATTTAAGGGATACAACGGCTTGAGCCCTGTGAGCCCTGCTCTCATGTGTTTGGCGTCTAAACGTTCACTCCCACACAGCCCAACTGGACGGCGATCATTGAGACTTGTAACTTATGGAGGAACTTCGACGACATCGATGACTCATGGGGCTCCGTCTCCTCCATCATCAATTACTACGGCGACAACCAGGACGACATTGTCCCTAACGCTGGACCGGGACACTGGAACGACCCCGATATGGTAGGTGTCACTGGAACGACCAGGATATGCGAAACATTAATATTATTGCATTCCCAAGGAAGCGCTACATCCGTACGGTTCATACAGCACCTGGGGAATGGAAGGCAATCAGATATGACCCAAGAAATAGAAGATTGGCTCCCATTCCCTGGATCAAGATCCACTAACCAGCATCATGGAATCCTCCCTCATGAAGGGAGGATTCCATGTTGCTGGTTATTTCGGGTTCTTGTACACCTGTTATAATATGCAGAGGTGACCTGAGGCTTTGAAATGAAGTGAAGTAAGGTACAGTAAACATCAACGGTGTGGTAGAACGAAGAGCATATTCTTTCCTTAACTCAAGTTCCACATCTGAAAGTATTCTGCAACTGTTCAACTAAACATACTCCACCGTTAGCCAAATAAAGATATACCACAGTTGAACATCTAAAGATCTTCCACAGCTGATCATCGGGAACTTCGGTCTGAGCTACGAGCAGTCCAGGGCACAGATGGCTATGTGGGCGATCATGGCCTCGCCGCTCCTCATGTCAGTGGACCTGAGGACCATGCACTCAGAGTTCAAGGCCATCCTCCAGAATCAGGCGCTCATCGATGTCAATCAGACGAACTGGGCATACAGGGAACCAGGGTGCAGAAGGTAAGACAGTATTTCCGTACCTGTGAAAAGGCTTCAACAACGCCTTCTTAGGATCCAAGTGTTTATAAGCAAGACACTTTAGATAAAGAAACAAATGCAGTCGCATGCGATCTTTTATTGACGAGGTTTCCCCACACAGTGGGCTTTAACGTGTTAACGTCATTTACATTCTGTTTAAATTACTCTACAATCCCTTAAAAAAATATTTTGAAAAGACTGGCAAAAAATGGCAAATTGAGACCCCACATGTTATAACAAATATCAGGCAATCTCTTCAAGGTCCCCCTCAGGGATATCAAATATCAGGCAATCTCTTCAAGGTCCCCCTCATGGATAACAAATATCAGGCAATCTCTTCAAGGTCCCCCTCAGGGATAACAAATATCAGGCAATCTCTTCAAGGTCCCTCTCAGGGATAACAAATATCAGGCAATCTCTTCAAGGTCCCTCTCAGGGATAACAAATATCAGGCAATCTCTTCAAGGTCCCTCTCAGAGATATCAAATATCAGGCAATCTCTTCAAGGTCTCTCTCAGAGATATCAAATATCAGGCAATCTTTTCAAGGTCCCTCTCAGGGATAACAAATATCAGGCAATCTCTTCAAGGTCCCTCTCAGAGATATCAAATATCAGGCAATCTCTTCAAGGTCCCTCTCAGAGATATCAAATATCAGGCAATCTCTTCAAGGTCCCCCCTCAGGGATAACAAATATCAGGCAATCTCTTCAAGGTCCCCCTCAGGGATAACAAATATCAGGCAATCTCTTCAAGGTCCCTCTCAGAGATATCAAATATCAGGCAATCTCTTCAAGGTCCCCCTCATGGATAACAAATATCAGGCAATCTCTTCAAGGTCCCCCTCAGGGATAACAAATATCAGGCAATCTCTTCAAGGTCCCTCTCAGGGATAACAAATATCAGGCAATCTCTTCAAGGTCCCTCTCAGAGATATCAAATATCAGGCAATCTCTTCAAGGTCTCTCTCAGAGATATCAAATATCAGGCAATCTTTTCAAGGTCCCCCCTCAGAGATAACAAATATCAGGCAATCTCTTCAAGGTCCCTCTCAGGGATAATAAATATCAGGCAATCTCTTCAAGGTCCCTCTCAGGGATATCAAATATCAGGCAATCTCTTCAATGTCCCTCTCAGGGATATCAAATATCAGGCAATCTCTTCAAGGTCCCTCTCAGGGATATCAAATATCAGGCAATCTCTTCAAGGTCCCTCTCAGGGATATCAAATATTAGGCAATCTCTTCAAGGTCCCCCTCAGGGATATCAAATATCAGGCAATCTCTTCAAGGTCCCCCTCAGGGATATCAAATATCAGGAAATCTCTTCAAGGTCCCCCTCAGGGATAACAAATATCAGGCAATCTCTTCATGGTCCCCCTCAGGGATAACAAATATCAGGCAATCTCTTCAAGGCCCCCCTCAGGGATAACAAATATCAGGCAATCTCTTCAAGGTCCCCCTCAGGGATAACAAATATCAGGCAATCTCTTCAAGGTCCCTCTCAGGGATATCAAATATCAGGCAATCTCTTCAAGGTCCCTCTCAGGGATATCAAATATCAGGCAATCTCTTCAAGGTCCCCCTCAGGGATAACAAATATCAGGCAATCTCTTCAAGGTCCCCCTCAGGGATAACAAATATCAGGCAGTCTCTTCAAGGCCCCCTCAGGGATAACAAATATCAGGCAATCTCTTCAAGGTCCCTCTCAGGGATATCAAATATCAGGCAATCTCTTCAAGGTCCCTCTCAGGGATATCAAATATCAGGCAATTTCTTCAAGGTCCCCCCTCAGGGATATCAAATAAGTTACCATACAAAACAGTCATATACATATCTCTGTTGACATTGTTTGAGTCTTCACCAACAATCATATGCACCACAAAAGGTCATCTGACAAATTCTTCTTGGTTCTTCAGTCGAATAGTATCGAGATCTGGACTCGTCCCATCACCCCGGTGCAGCAAGACTACCATTCTTACGCCATGGCTGTGCTCAGCCAGCGCACGGACGGCACCCCCATATCGGTCAGTGCAATAAAAAATAATATAAACGTGGCAGAAATAACATGCATGTAATTCACATATTAATTTATTGTGCACTTCGTGCTCATCATGTGAGTGGTAGCGCACACAAAGAGGGATTATAGAGGTAACGATAAGTCTTAATTAGTATTTAAGACATTACAGTAATTTCATGCAATATAAATTATCTCATCATATAGATAATCATGCAATAAGATCACAGTAAACAGGTGATATCACTATTTTTTCACAATAACGATTATAATGGTCATTAATAAAGAAAACAGGTGTGTCTCTAATCATAATTAAAATTTGTACCAATAACTCATTACAGTTGTGGCTGGATGTAGACTAATAGATTGATCATTGCTTTATAATTTGTTCATGAGTGCAACCATGTACAGACGTAAGTAAATTTACTTACATGATTCATTACCTTGTAACTAGTGAATTAATTACCATTGTACCTTGTTCAGCTATCAAAACTTTGGGGCCCAGTCTCTGGACCCTACATATACCTCTGTAATCTGCAAATACCTTTGTAACTTGTCATGATTGTGACCATCTGAGTTCATTACCTTTGTAACTTGCTCAGCTATCAAACTTTGAGGTCCAGTCCCTGGACCCATTATGTACCTCTGTAATCTTTTGACTACCACCCACAGGATGGGTATGGGGTGCATAATAAAGATATTAAACTAAACTCTCTAATCACTTCTATTTAAGGTGGCGGTGAAGCCAGCGTCACTGGGCCTGAACTTCCCCGGCGGCTACGAGGTGGTGGACCTGTACAGCAACACTGACTATGGCACCGTCCTTCCTGACCAACAGGTCAACTTCTCTGTCAACCCGACCGGAGTCGTCATCACCAAGTGGACGATCGTCACAACTTAACCTGTGAAACAAACCTGAATGCTAATTTGCGATTGAAACTTGTACAACGTAGACCATATAAGCTCGGATTGGATATAAAAGATTTAATTCATTTTTTTTGTATTTGTCTAGTTGGTGTAACTGTGAAACGCTGTAGGTTTGATCTCCTTCTGTGGATTTATCCTGTGACCTTCGAGACAGAAGTCGTGAGTTTCGCTACCAGGCTGCGACAGGTATTATACCTGATGAATAAAACACATGTGTAACACCTTTGAATCTTCATTGATGGTAATGCTTCGCCAACTAGTGGCTTTTTCAATCCATTGCCAAAAAAAATAAATACCGGAAACGGTGGAAGAAATGGAGAGGTTATTTTTGGTGATCAGTCCCTCAGCCTTGATGACTCTGAAGCAGAGGCATGAAGATGGAGATTTATATACTCGAGCCAGAGGCGAGGTGCAGTAATCAATGATATTACAGGTGGGCGGGGTCCAATAGTGGGTGGCGCCCACTACTGGGCGCCGCCCACTTGGCATATCATCAATTGCTACATCTATATAATAATAATAATAATAATAATATGGGGAGGTGCTAAACCTAAAGGGGTCAAACAGCACCCTGGGAATAAGGAAATAAAGGCAATCAGGTTTAATCCAAGGAAGCGGATGATATCTCCAGTTCCCTAGATCAAAAACCCTTCACAGATATCAAAGCACATACCTCGAAGTGAACAATGAGTATCATAATCACAGCAAAAATAATAATAATAATAATGATAATAATTACTTTATTACCGAGTAATGTATTTAGAGGGAAGAGCTAAACCCATGGGGCTCATACAGCATGAATATATTATGTGAAAATAAATTTAATGTAGGGAGTTTGTTTTTTAAATAAACTAGAAAAAGACTGGTTTATTATTTAACTGATGTGTACTCAGTTATACTCGCCGAGTTGTACTCAGTTATACTCGCCGAGTTGTACTCAGTTATACTCGCCGAGTTGTACTCAGTTATACTCGCCGAGTTGTACTCAGTTATACTCGCCGAGTTGTACTCAGTTATACTCGCCGAGTTGTACTCAGTTATACTCGCCGAGTTGTACTCAGTTATACTCGCCGAGTTGTACTCAGTTACACTCGCCGAGTTGTACTCAGTTACACTCGCCAAGTTGTACTCAGTTACACTCGCCAAGTTGTACTCAGTTACACTCGCTGAGCACGAAAACGCCCTAATTACTCAGTGTGGAACTACAACACTTAAGACAATCCAAAGATTTTGTATAGGAATCTGGCTTCAGGTTATGTACGATGGCCTCAATTATAAACAAATCGAGGTTGAATAATCCAAAACTATTATTATATAATGAATGTTTAATCATGTTTGATAATTGCCGATTCTAAAATATTTTTTTCCAGCCCTTGTACCTCATGGCTGGAAATAATAGAAAGGAAGGCATTCAAGCTTAATTCTAGGAATTGAAGCACAGGTCCAATTCCTTAGATCAAGAGCCCCTCACCAGCATCGAGGAACCTCTCCTGAGGGGCTTCCCCCACACACACATACATGTAGAACCTGTGCTGCCCAAGATACCTCACCCCCACACTGGAGCCAAGCACAGGCTCTACCATGCTTATTATTACTACAGACCCCCAATGAACTGCCCAGTATACCCAGTAGAACCTTCAAAACCAGGGATGCCAAGCCCATGTTGACACTTTACAGATCGCTTGTTCTATCTAGGCTGGAATATTGCTGCACACTAACTGCACCTTTCAAGGCGGGTGAAATTGCTGACCTTGAAAATGTGCAGAGAACCTTCACCGCACGCATAAGTGCGATAAACCACCTCAACTACTGGGAACGCTTGAAGTTCCTAAACCTGTACTCTCTAGAACGCAGGCGGGAGAGATACATTATTATATACACATGGAAAATTCTCGAGGGCTTAGTACCAAACTTGCACACAAAAATCACTCCGTACGAAAGCAAAAGACTCGGCAGGCGATGTAACATCCCCCCAATGAAGAGCACGGGTGCCACTAGCACGTTGAGGAACAACACAATAAGTGTGAGGGGCCCAAGATTGTTCAACTGCCTCCCAGCGTACATCAGGGGGATTACCAACAAGCCCCTGGCTGTCTTCAAGCAGGCACTGGACAGGCACCTCAAGTCGGTACCTGATCAGCCGGGCTGTGGTTCGTACGTTGGACTGCGTGCTGCCAGCAGTAACAGCCTGGTTGATCAGGCTCTGGTCCAACAGGAGGCCTGGTCACAGACCGGGCCGCGGGGGCGTTGACCCCTGGAATTCTCTCCAGGTAGACTCCAGGTAGATACCCCATTAGCCAGACTGTCAACATTACCATCATCACCAGTCCTGTTAAGCACCATTATTTCAAAAGATTCCAATTGCTTGGTTTTAATTTACGTATATATGGATAACTTGGAACCTAACAAGTGAAAGAAAAATCATAAGGATTTTTTCATTTTTGTTTTTTTAGAGAAACTTCAAATCACAAATGCACAAGCTAGCTACAGCTAGTGAGATTTTTGTTGTAGTTTTTGTGCAATCAAAACCAGGAATCGAGGTATAGTTACTGATGTGTCGGTATTTTATACCATTTATTTCTATAGTTACTGATAATGTTACTTGCATGTCAACTGGCACATCAAGTCGACTTCTCCACTTTGATTTCAGGTTCAATAATGCGGAGAATCCTGCTTCACAGAGATAAGTAGTTGTGAAGGGAACTAATATTTTCATTATCCTCATTCTTGGTTGTTCAGAAATCCATTCGAGGATATCCATACCCCCAAGGGGTATGGATATCCTCGGTTAAGAACTCCTGATATAAATGATATATAATATCGACAAGTTGGTAAGACACATGTGCAGCATAAGGAATATTTGTTGAGAAAAAGTTTTGTCTGCACTGCAGGCTTCATCAGTCGAATACAGGGATGAATTGCACTCTTGGAGAGCTAAGCTTTGGTGGGAGGCGAGGAAGGCGAAGTGGAGAGGTAGTTTGATGCAATCAATCCATCATCACCCTTGGTGCTGAGACATTAATTATCTTGCGTCAAGGGTAATAAACTGATTGTATCAAAATACCTCTCCACTTCATCTTCGTCTCCCACGAAAGCTGATCACTACAAGAGTATTAGACTGTTGAAGCCAGTAGCCCAGGTGAAACCCTTCGTCAATAAAGATTCCTAATGTTGCACATGAGTCTTACCCTCCCATGTCTAAACTCAAGGCTCTTAACACCGATACTCTCTTGCTTCCATTCTCCAAACTAACACTAGTCAGCCATTTACTCGACTCCATTTGTCCACAGCAGAGCACTCCATGGAGTGCAGTGTTCGTTTCTCCAGTCCCCACTGATCCCAGGGTGCCAGACTGGGCTACAAATACTGAATTGATTTGCTTTTGTTTGTCTTCCGCTACTCAATATTGGCATTGAGTGCAGCTCTGTATGACCCTTCTAGTTTTAGTGCTTAATTTTTATTGTAATAAAAATAATAAATGATATTGAGCAGACTAATAAACAGCAGTTAGTTTAAAATCTTTATTATGCACCCCATATCCATCCTGGACAAAAGCAGCCACCACGGTTTTAGCGATGGTAACTCCTGTCTCGCTAATCTGTGTGCTGTGACAAGACAAGATAAGAAAATTTAGGTAAAATAGGGCTGGAGGAACTTTATATTTTTGGACAGCAAGAATGTGTTCACACATTTTGGGCTAATTTCGACATTTGGGCTACTTTTGGTTTCTTATCTTATCTTATCTGATATTATGACATAATTATACATACAATGCAAACAGATGTACTCCTAATTTAATGATAATAACTGTGAAATATTTAATGTTCTGTAAATATCCATCTCAGTACATATTTATCTCAGTTTAAGTGCGTGCCCGTGGCTTGGTTGGTTGCCTGTATATTTGTACATGTACTTGTAGTAAATAAAGATATTATTATTATTATTATTAATTAGTGTAGTATATGTACTGCCGAAGCAAGTATACTATTATTCTTAAGCAAGCAAGAAGCAGTGGTCAGTACTACGGCGTCAGTTGTGGTGGTCCTATAAACCATCAACACTGCCAGCTAGCATGGTGATGCAATAACAACAGCAGCGTAAAACTTGTGCAGTCATCGGGCCCAGAAGACTTCTCTAAACTCACTGCACTTATCGTGAAGGATAAGGCATGTAAAGGAAATTATTATAAGCAAGGAACATATGAATAAACCCTATGGATATTAAGTATACACATGTTCCAATGTAGATTCAAGAGGCATCCACTGATAATGACTAAGGAATTGTTCCCTTAGTATTATCTTGGTCAGTAGATAAGTATCTTTTAACTACAACTTATCGGTATCACCATACCAGTTAGACTATAATGTACACTATATATATAAATGAGATACAATAATCAGTAAGTAAAAGAGAGGTGAAGGTTTATAAACTAAAAGAGGAGGCAGTTAGGGTAAGATATAAACAACTATTGGAGGATAGATGGGCTAGTGAGAGTGTAGGCAATGGGGTCGAAAATGTATGGGGTAGATTTAAAAATGTAGTGTTAGAGTGTTCAGCAGAAGTTTGTGGTTACAGGCGAGTGGGTGCAGGAGGGAAGAGGAGCGATTGGTGGAATGATGATGTAAAGAGAGTAGTAAGGGAGAAAAAGTTAGCATATGAGAGGTTTTTACAAAGTAGAAGTGATGCAAGGAGGGAAGAGTATATGGAGAGAAAAGAGAGGTTAAAGAGTGGTGAAGCAATGTAAAAGAGAGCAGATGAGAGAGTGGGTGAGATGTTATCAGCAAATTTTGTTGAAAATAAGAAAAAGTTTTGGAATGAGATTAATTAGTTTAGGAAGCCTAGAGAACAAATGGATTTGACAGTTAAAAATAGGAGAGGAGAGTTATTAAATGGAGAGTTAGAGGTATCGGGAAGATGGAGAGAATATTTTGAGGATTTGTTAAATGTTGATGAAGACAGGAAGCTGTGATTTCGTGTGTAGGGCAAGGAGGAATAACATCTTGTAGGAGTGTGGAAGAGCCAGTTGTGGGTGTAGGGGAAGTTCGTGAGGCAGTGGGTAGAATGAAAGGGGTAAGGCAGCTGGGATTGATGGGATAAAGATAGAAATGTTAAAAGCAGGTGGGGATATAATTTTGGAGTGGTTGGTGCTATTATTTAATAAATGTATGGAAGAGGGTAAGGTACCTAGGGATTGGCAGAGGCGTGTATTGTTCCTTTGTATAAAGGCAAAGGGGACAAAAGAGAGTGCAAAAATTATAGGGAATAAGTCTGTTGAGTGTACCTGGTAAAGTGTATGGTAGAGTTATTATTGAAAGAATTAAGAGTAAAACAGAAAGCAGGATAGCAGATGAACAAGGGGCTTTAGGAAAGGTAGGGGTGTGTAGACCAAGTGTTTACAGTGAAACATATAGGTGAACAGTATTTGGATAAGGGTAAAGATGTTTTTGTGGCATTTATGGATTTGGAAAAGGCGTATGATAGGGTAGATAGGGGGCAATGTGGCAGATGTTGCAGGTGTATGGAATAGGAGGAAGGTTACTGAAAGCAGTGAAGAGTTTTTATGAGGATAGTGAGGCTCAGGTTAGAGTGTGTAGGAGGGAAGGGGACTATTTCCCAGTAAAAGTGGGCCTTAGACAAGGATGTGTGATGTCACCGTGGTTGTTCAATATATTTATAGATGGGGTTGTAAGAGAAGTGAATGCGAGGGTCTTGGCAAGAGGTGTTGGGCTAAAAGATAAAGAAGCAAATACAAAGTGGGAGTTGTCACAGTTGCTTTTGCTGATGACACTGTGCTTTTGGGAGATTCTGAAGAGAAGCTGCAGAGGTTGGTGGATGAATTTGGTAGGGTGTGTAAAGAAGAAAATTGAAAGTGAATATAGGAAAGAGTAAGGTGATGAGGATAACAAAAAGAATAGGTGACGAAAGATTGGATATCAGATTGGAGGGAGAGAGTATGGAGGAGGTGAATGTATTCAGATATTTGGGAGTGGACATGTCGGCGGATGGGTCTATGAAGGATGAGGTGAATCATAGAATTGATGAGGGGAAAAGGGTGAGTGGAGCACTTCGGAGTCTGTGGAGACAAGAACCTTGTCCATGGAAGTAAAGAGGGAATGTATGAGAGTATAGTTATACCAACGCTCTTATATGGGTGTGAAGCATGGGTGATGAATGTTGCAACGAGGAGAAGGCTGGAGGCAGTGGAGATGTCATGTCTGAGGTCAATGTGTGGTGTGAATATAATGCAGAGAATCGGAGTTTGGAAATTAGGAGGAGGTGCGGGATTACCAAAACGATTGTCCAGAGAGCTGAGGAGGGTTGTTGAGGTGGTTTGGACATGTAGAGAGAATGGAACGAGACAGAGTGACTTCGAGAGTGTATAAATCTGTAGTGGAGGGAAGGCGGGGTAGGGGTCGGCCTAGGAAAGGTTGGAGGGAGGGGGTAAAGGAAGTTTTGTGTGCGAGGGGCTTGGACTTCCAGCAAGCATGTGTGAGCGTATTTGATAGGAGTGAATGGAGGCATATGGTTTTTAATACTTGACGTGCTGTTGGAGTGTGAGCAAAGTAACATTTATGAAGGGATTCAGGGAAACCGGCAGGCCGGACTTGAGTTCTGGAGATGGGAAGTACAGTGCCGGCACTCTGAAGGAGGGGTGTTAATGTTGCAGTTTTATAACTGTAGTGTAAAGCACCCTTCTGGCAAGACAGTGATGGAGTGAATGATGATGAAAGTTTTTCTTTTTCGGGCCACCCTGCCTTGGTGGGAATCGGCCGATGTGTTAATAAAAAAACAATAAAAAAAAAACAATAGGGAACTCTGTAAAAATTAATCCTTTCGAGTAATTGTAGGGATATCCTAGGTTATATCCTCATTTGTGACCTAAGTATTACAGACTGGACATAACTGTGTTGGAAAATGTACAGAGAAGGATGACGAAGTTGATTCCTTGTATCAGAAACCTTTGTTACAAAGATAGGCTCAATGCACTGAATTTGCACTCTCTGGGCAGGTGTAAAATTAAAGACTCGCAGCACTGGGCTCAAGCTGGACAAATTTAGATTTAGAAATGATAGAGGGAAGTACTGGTATGGCAGAAGAGTTGTAGATGACTGGAACAAACTTCCTTGTAGAGTCAATGGGCAACTTAAAATATAGGTTGGACGAGTATATGAGTGAGTGTGAATTAGACTTGCCTAGTATAGGTAACTAGGCCTGGTGCAGTGTTCCTTCGTTCTTGTTTTTATAATTAATTTTAATTATCATTATATTATACGTACTGAATATTTAGCTGTGTCCTTGGAATCATTGAATATCAGAGTTTCGTTGAGTTATGTGTTTTAGATGATTTGCTGTTGTAGATCCCCATTAACAACATCATAAGTGAGGTAAGGATAACTTAGAGAGTAGCACAGAGTGAATAGTGTTATTGGAGGTACAGAACATAGCAACATGTTTAGAAAGAATGCTTACTGTTTAGAAATTTTCTTATTTGTGATTGATATGAGTGCTGAATTTTAATTTTCTCTCAAAGTGTATACATAAGAATTTTTCCCCTCATCATATCTTTCAGTGGGTGTATTATTTACTGTTTTGTTCAATTCAAGTAGATATTTTTACGAGCTCATCATTAACAGTTAAGTTACACTCTTGGTAATTATCTGTTTGTAGTTACAGGAACAGAGCTATGTTAGTGGTGCTCCATCTTCATTAAAATGTTCATCAGTTAATTTTTTCATTGCCAATGGTTGTAGTACTTACATCCTCTTTTAATTTATTCCATTCTCCCACCACTATTTAAAAAAAAATCCAGTATCCCATTGACACCATTTTTTTTTGCTTAGTTTACATGTAAAAACAGCTAATAAAAATATAGTAGAAATAACTATTAAATATAAGAAAACAGCTAATGCAAATCATTATTAACAATAATATAAAAACAGATGATACAAATCAAGTCTAGTATACAAATGAAAGGTTCAACCAACTTCATTGGTAAAAGCCAGTAGTATTGTATTACATTTTACGTATTTTGAAAATTATTAAATGAAGTAATAGAAATTAACACATTGACTAGTAGAGCAGCATTATATTGTACTAGTATACAAAAATAAATTTTCCTAAAGTTTTGTTGCTTATAATAATAATAATAATAATACAATATACATGCACAGATAATAGTTTTTAATTTTATAAAACAGACTTAAACTGAGGCTAAACTGCTTATTGGGTATTTGTGTGGTTAAGGTTGTAATAATTAGGGATTCATTAGCTTTAAAGGCTAGCTGTTACATGGTTAAATAATTTATTCCAGTCTTCTGCAGGTACTATATAGGTGGTGATATCTGGCTACATACAGTGGTTACTGCAAAATAATATTCATTTAGTATCAAGCTGATTTTGTTTCCCAACATTTTCAAAATTTAAGGCAGGTTACTCTGCACATAAGTTGTTGACAGTTTTGCAGATATGATTTAATTTTATGTTTTACTTTCATCTGTTTTCAGGAGGAGGGTAAAGAAATCTTGAGGCATACTGTACCATATCAAAAAGAAGTCTCTGAGAACACTTGACACCATGTTTTTAGAAAAAATAGCAAATGTCACCAGAATTTTAAGTTTCCAATACAATCATGTACAAAGACTAACCAACCTAAACATAAAAAGATTACCTTGGTGTTATAAGGAAGTATCTCTTAAAAGGGCCTTTGCTAGTGACATTACAACTAATTCATTCACTCTAAGAACAAGTTGTTTAGGATCTCAATATTTCATTAATTTTTTAAAAGTTCTGGGAGAAAAAAATAGGAGAAAGTTTAAATGGAAGAACGCAGGAATAGATGGATCTGCACCAGTTTCCCTAGCAGTAATGATGGCTGCTTGCTGGGACATGAACAGGGAACGGAAAGTAAATGAAAGAGAATTTCTTCTGGCTGCGATGGTGGGCAACATTGAGCGAATGAAGGTGAGGATTATTATTTTTTTTTATTAACACATCGGCCATTTCCCACCAAGGTAGGGTGGCCCCCCAAAAAAAACTTTCACCATCATTCACTCCATCACTGTCTTTCCAAAAATGCTCTTACACTACAGTTATAAAACTGCAACATTAACACCCCTCCTTCAGAGTGCAGGCACTGTACTTCCCATCTCCAGGGCTCAAGTTCGGCCTGCCGGTTTTCCTGAATCCCTTCATAAATATTACCCTGCTCACACTCCAACAGCACGTCATGTCCTAAAAACCATTTGTCTCCATTCGTTCCTATCTAACACACTCACGCATGCTTGCTGGAAATCCAAGCCCCTCGCACACAAAACCGCCTTTACCCCCTCCCTCCAACCTTTCCTAGGCCGACCCCTACCCCGCCTTCCCTCCACAACAGATTTATACACTCTCGAAGTCATTCTATTTTGTTCCATCCTCTCTACATGTCCAAACCACCTCAACAACCCCTCCTCAGCCCTCTGGATAATAGTTTTGGTAATCCCGCACCTCCTCCTAATTTCCAAACTACGAATTCTCTGCATGATATTCACATCACACATTGCTCTCAGACACGACATCTCCACTGCCTCCAGTCTTCTCCTTGTTGCAACATTCACCACCCACGCTTCGCACCCATATAAGAGCGTTGGTATAACTATACTCTCATACATTCCCCTCTTTGCTTCCATGGACAAAGTTCTTTGTCTCCACAGACTCCTCAGTGCACCACTCACCTTTTTTCCCTCGTCATTTCTATGATTCACCTCATCTTTCATAGACCCATCTGCTGACATGTCCACTCTTAAATATCTGAATACATTCACCTCCTCCATACTCTCTTTCCCCAATCTGATATCCAATCTTTCATTACTTAATTTTTTTATTATCCTCATCACCTTACTCTTTCCTATACAGTGGACCCCCAGAAATCGGCCATAATTCATTCCAGAATGTTGTTTGAGTGGCATTACCGAACAAATTTATTCCCATAAGGACAAATGTAAATTAGATTAGTCATTTCAGACCCCCAAAAATACACTTACAAAAGCACTTACAAATATACACTCACATAATTGTTCAAGTTGGGAGGTGGCTGATTTCCGGGGGTCCACTGTATTCACTTTTAATTTTCTTCTTTTACATACCCTACCAAACTCATCCACCAACCTCTGCAACTTCTCTTCAGAATCTCCCAAAAGCACAGTGTCATCAGCAAAAAGCAACTGTGACAACTCCCACTTTGTGTTAGATTCTTTATCTTTTAACCCCACACCTCTTGCCAACACCCGAGCATTCACTTCTCTTACAACCCCATCTATAAATATAGTGAACAACCACGGTGACATCACACATCCCTGTCTAAGGCCTACTTTTACTGGGAAATAATCTCCCTCTCTCCTACATACTCTAACCTGAGCCTCACTATCCTCGTAAAAACTTTTCATAGCTTTCAATTATTATTACAGTGGACCCCTGAGTTTCGTGAGCCTTGCGCTTCGTGAAATTCGACTTTCGGGAACTTTTTTCATGAAAATATATCTTCGCGTTTCGTGATTTGCCTTGCGATTCGGCAGTGGTACGGAACGCGCCCGTAGTGGCCTCCATCGTCCGCACGCACACAAAAGTGCCCCACACACCATTCAGAGGCAGTCTGGCATTGTTTATCAGCGAGTGACCATCTCCCCATGCATTCATAAGATACATTTCGTAATATATTCCATTCATTTTCGTGCTTGCAATTACAGTTGTACCCCGAGTTTCGTACTTTATTCGTTCCAGAAGGCTGTTACCGAACGAATTTGTTCCCATAAGGAATAATGTAAATTAGATTAGTCCATTTCAGACCCCCAAAAATACACTTACAAAAGCACTTACAATAATACACTTACATAATTGTTCAAGTTGGGAGCAGTAAAAAAAACTCGGGTTACCACTGTACTAAATAAGCCACCATGGGCCTAAAGAAAGCTTCTAGTGCCAGCCCTTTGGTAAAGGTGAAGAACATGATATAATTCAAGAAAGAAATCATTGCAAAATATGATAGTGGTGTGCATGTGGCCAACCTTGCCAGGATGTACGGCAAACCCCATTCAACAATCACTTCCATCGTGGCGAAGAAAAAGGAAATCAAGGAAGCTGTTGTTGCGAAAGGGGTAGATATGCTCACAAAAAAAGAGATCAAAAATACTCAATGTTGAGAATTTGTTGTTGGTGTGGATTACCGAGAAACAGTTGTGCAGTCAATAATTTGTGAAAAGGCAAGGCAGTTGCATGAAAATCTTGTAAAGAAAATGCCTGGAATGAGTGCTGATGTTAATGAATTTAAGGCCAGCAAAGGTTGGTTTGAGAGATTTAAGAAGTGTAGTGGCATACACAGTGTTGTAAGGCATGGTGAGGCTGCAAGTTCTGACAAATGTGCGGCTGAAAAATTTGTTCAGGAATTTAAAGACTATGTAGAGGCTGAAGGATTTCTTCCCCAACAAGTGTTCAATTGTGACAAAACAGGCCTCTTTTGGAAGAAAATGCCAGAGGACCTACATTACGCAGGAGGAAACGGCACTGACAGGACACAAACCTACGAAAGACAGGCTTACTCTTTTGTTCTGTGCTAATGCTAGTGGGGATTTCAAAGTGAAGCCTTTACTGGTGTATCACTCTGAAAATCCCAGTGGGTTAAAGAAAAACAGTGTTGCCAAGGCTAATTTGTGTGTGATGTGGAAGGCTAACAGTAAGGCATGGGTCATGAGGGAAATTTTCTTTGATTGGTTTAATGAAGTGTTTGGCCCGTGTGAAGAAATACCTCCTGGAAAAAAAATTGCCACTCAAGTGCCTCCTGGTAATGGACAATGCTCCTGCTCATCCTCCAGACTTGGATGACCAAATGGTGGAGGAGTTTAGTAGTTTTATCAAAGTGAAGTTCTTGCCCCCTAATACCACTCCTCTCATCCAGCCCATGAACCAGCAGATCATTTCAAACTTCAAAAAACTCTACACCAAAGTAATGTTTCAAAGGTGCTTTAACATAACCTCAGACTCTGAATTGACCCTAAGAGAGTTCTGGAAAGATCACTTCAATATCCTCCATTGCATAAACCTTATAGGTAAGGCTTGGCAGGGAGTGGCTTCCAGGACTTTGAACTCTTCTTGGAGAAAATTGTGGCCAGATTGTGTCCTCGACAATGATTTTGAATGGTTTGAGGCTGACCCTGTTGACCCATTGCCAGTTGTGGAATCAGTTGTTTCATTGGGGAATTCCATGGGGTTGGATATGAGTGGCAAGGATGTGGAAGAGTTGGTGGAGGACCACAGTGAAGAGCTAACCACTGAAGAGCTGCAAGACCTTCAACTGCAACAGCAACAGAGCACAGCTGAGGAAATTGCTTCACAGGAGGAGGAAGAGAGACAGAAGGTGCCTTCTTTAAGGACATTTGTGGAGTGAGGTGCAAACGTTTGTGGAGGAACATCACCCTAACAAAGCTGTTGTAGGCTGTGTCTGCGACATATTCAATGACAATGCCTTGTCCCATTTTAGGCAAATTTTAAAGAGACGCCAGAAACAGAGCACTCTCGAACAATTTTTTTGAGCGACAGGGTTTCAGTGACTCTCAAGCTGGTCCTAGTGGCATTAAAAAACAAAGAAGGGAAGTAAACCCAGAAAAGGACTTGTTACATGAAATCTTTATGGAAGGGGATTTCCCTTCCAAACACTAGGAAATTCTCCATCCTCTCCCCTCCTCCTGTCTTCCATACACCAAGAACAGTCTTCAATAAAGGTAAGTGTCATGTAAGCTAAAAAAAATTTTGTTTAATACTTTTGGGTGTCTGGAACGGATTAATTGGATTTACATTATTTCTTATGGGGAAAATGGTTTCGCCATTCGTGAATTTCGCCCTTCGGCAGACTCTCTGGAACAGATTAATCATGAAACTCGAGGGTCCACTGTATTATAAAAAAAAAAGCGCAAAACCTATAAGGGTCACTGCTTTCAATAACTTACCTCCTATTCCATACATTTGCAACATCTGCCACATTGTCCCCCTATCCATACACCTTTTCCAAGTGCTTGGTTTTTATTATAATAAAACCAAGCACTAAACTCACAAGGGATGAAGGCGAGGAATTGTTGCTCTTCTTAAATATCTATACAAATTAACTTCTTGTATTCTTTATGATTCAACTGTGATATTCCAAGCTTAAATTTCACACATTACTTGCCATATTTTATTGAAATTTTTAGTGGAATGCGTACATTCTCCCTTCATGTTTTGACTGAAAAAGATCTCTTAAAGTGACTCATTCAGAATGGGCAGCACATTGGTAAACATAATTTACACAGTACTTGCTGCAATAATAATCGCCAGTTGGCTGAGACATGATACAGGTATGAGATGCTAGGTGAAGCTCTCTGATTATTGTTGGTGAATTATATCAGCGCTTTAGAAAAGTATATATTTATCACACCCTCCAATATATTACTTATTACAGGTATCTTAAGCATGTTTCAGTGTTGCAAGTGATGACATCATTGTTCTTGACTAAATTAGTCATAGAGCTTACTGGTCCAGTAGCATTTCTAAATTGCATGTTATTATATCTACTTTGTTAGTAATTTAAACTTAAGAATATTATAAATCTCAGAAATATATATTTCTCATGATATAATAATTACAGGGGTTGCCCCAGGAAGGGTTGGAGAGAGGAGTTATGGAGGGCTTCAGTGCTAGAGGCTTGAACATGTAACAGGCTTGTGTGAGCATGTTAGGTAGGAGTGCGTCGAGACGTGATTTTTATGATTTGATGTGCTGTTGGAGTGTGAGCAAAGTAACATTTATGAAGGAATTCAGAGAAACTGGTTAGCCAGACCTGAGCCCTGGAGGTGAGAAGTACATGTATGAAGCTTGTGCTCTGAAGGAGGGGTGGAGATGTTGCAGTGCAGAGGGTCATCTGAGCTGTGACATAAGCATGTTTCTGGGAAGACAGTGATTGAATGCATGATGGTGAAAGTGTTTCTCTGTAGTAATTTTTTGTATGTATTTACAGTTCTTAGGCTGAAGTGAATAAATATTCTGTACTCTAGTTTAAATGCATTTTAATTTAAATGTTTGGAAAATATTTTTAAGGAATTTTCTTTCTAAAGGAGCCATACTAAAAAAAAAAAATTACTTTTAGGAATACTTGAAGAAAGGAGTTGATGTCAATTGTCGTCACCCTTATGGCTGGACACCGCTTCATGCTGCAGCTATTAATGGACGTTCACAAGCTGTCAAATTTTTGCTGAGCAGTGGAGCTGATCCTAATCTGCCAGATAATTTCTCAAATATATTTCAAGTTAGTATTTTTGGGGACCTAAGGAAGGGTATTGTTTTGAAAGCATCTTAATGATAGCATAGTTGTTGATTGACAAAGTTGACAAAAGAATGCATCAGAGTAAAGTGAAGGATAGAAGTTAAGACCCTTTTTTTTTGTAAATGGAGAGTGTGTGACATTAAATGTATTGTTCAGTAGCTTCATTATTGGTAATACATTGTGTATAGTTCAAATTGCTGTAGAAGTACTTACAGATCATAATATGGTATTATTAGGTATTATTATGATGGATTATTCCATATATTTTAAATACAGTAAACATGTCCATTACAGGTTGCTCGCGAAAATCGAACTTCACCCATCAGTGTGGAAGTAATACGTGAGGGAGAGTTTAGCACTCTCTTGAATCATAACCAGATGTTCCGTGGCTGTACTGCTCTCCACTATGCTGTCCTTGCTCATGACCAGGAGAGTGTCCAGATTTTGCTTGATGCTGGAGCTAACCCAATGCTAGTGAACGAATATAATTTTAAACCAGAAGATTATGCAAGAGATATTGGTATGAGAAAAATGATGCAGAAACACTCGGAAAAATACCTGGAGAAACAGAAACAGAGAGAAATGGAAGAGAGGCGAAAATTTCCTCTAGAGCAAAGAATTAAACAACGTATAATTGGCCAAGAAGGAGCAATAGCTACAGTGTGTGGTGCAATTAGACGCAAAGAAAATGGCTGGTACGACGAAGAACATCCTCTAGTTTTCCTCTTCCTTGGCTCATCAGGTATTGGTAAGACAGAACTGGCCAAACAGATTGCTGAATACCTCCACAAAGGAAAGAAATCATCATTTATCAGAATTGATATGTCAGAGTACCAACAGAAACATGAAGTGGCCAAATTTATTGGCTCTCCTCCAGGCTATATTGGACATGATGAGGGTGGACAACTAACTAAGAAGTTAAAAGCATTTCCTAATGCAGTTGTACTATTTGATGAAGTTGAGAAAGCACATCCGGATGTATTGACAATATTGCTACAGTTGTTTGATGAAGGAAGGCTGACAGATGGCAAGGGCAAAACAATTGAGTGTAAGGTAACAAAAACACTTTTTCATCTATTATTGTAATATAATAATCCTTCTGCAAAGTGCTGTATGACCTTTATGAGCTTAGTGCATGTTGCTTTAATATAATTATATAATATATTGCAAAGTATAGTGTCAGGTATCATGCATTAATAAACTTCTAATTTTTTGTATATAGTACAACTCATACAGTAATGTTAAAAATTCAGCTTTGCATAATTGCATTAAAACATATTGTAAAGCAAATTGATATTTATTGATACCTTGGTTATCCCTTTAAGGAAGTGATACCTTCATGCCAGTGAAGGGCTCTTGATCCAAATAATGGGGGCTATCCTCCACTTTCTTGGATCAAACCTGATTGCCTCCCATTCCCCAGACTGTGTGACATGAATGGACTTGGTACTTACCCATAAATATAATAATATACTATGGCTCTTCCTAGTTTTACAATTATCGTTTATGATTATGCTTAAGTCCTACAGGAATATTAATTATGATTTAATATTGGTAAGAATAATGACTTTGTTAGGTATAGACTTAAGTGCAACTAATATGACATTTATTTTGCTTCCTGTGAGGAAAACACAGCTGAAGTAAATAAAGAATTCGTTGAACATATGTTGAACATCGATAATTTTTTTTAACAAAGGCTGTCTTCCACCAAGGTAGGGCAACCCATAAAAGAAGAAACACTTTTACCATCATTCATTCAATCACTGTCTTGCCAGAAGCATACTGACATCTTTCAACAACCAGGACTCAAGTCTGGCTAATCATTTTTCCTGAATCCCTTCATAAATGCTACTTTGCTCATTCTCCAACAACATGTTAGTTCATAAAAACCACTTCCACTCATTCTTATCTAACACACTCACACAAGCCTGTTGGATGTCCATGCCCCTAGCACTCCAAACCTCCCATACCCATACCCCCCTTCTCTCCAACCCTTCCTCCAACCCCTACCTCTACTTCCTTCTGCCCCAGATTTATATCCCCTCTTAGTTATTCTGTTTTGTTCCATTCTCTCTAAATGTCCAAACCACCACAACTATCTATCCTCCGTCCTCTGAATAATATGTTTCATAACTCCACAGACCATCCCACCCTACCTTGGTGGTATGATGGAAAACTGTAGTAAATCCTCTTATAACACATGGGTTGTGTTCCTGAAAGAAATGTTTTACCTGCACAACAGGCTTCATCAGTCGAATGAAATTACCTCTACAACTTTCTAGTATCTAGTGTTATTTTCACCTGTATTCAGCTGGAGAAGCCTGTTATGCTGGTGAGTTTTAGCAATACAGTTATGTACCATTGTTGCACGTGTCTAATTCAAAATACATTTACTATTTATAGGTAGCATTCAATAACCTGTATGATCGTACATTTTTGGCGAATTCAGTCTATATTTGCAGGATGCAATATTTATTATGACATCTAACTTGGCGAGTGATGAGATTGCCGAGTACGGGATGCAGCTAAGAGCCGAGGCTGAGAAAATTACAAGGCAGAAGTATGAGGGGCAGCCAGAGGATTTAGAAATCACCGAGACCATCACCATATCACGCAGGTTTTTCAGCTGATTTAACTGCTTTAATAAAGAATTTTCAAAATTTAATTTTGTTTATTGTTTCATGGTAATAAAACATTACATATTTCATGGTAATGAAGTAATATGCAAAATAGTATTTTTAGAACCTGTTATATTAACATGCATATAGTAATTTTTATACTGTACCAATCACTTGTTTTCTTAATTGTATGTAAAGTTTCTCATTTTAATATGATTGCACTTTTGCTTATCATTATTTTATCTTTAAAACAGGTTTAAAGAGAAGATTGTGCGTCCTATCCTGAAAAATCACTTTCAAAGAGATGAATTTCTTGGAAGAATTAATGAGATTGTATACTTTGTTCCATTTTCAAGATCAGAATTGTTAAAACTTGTTCGGATGGAACTTGACAAGTGGTCGAAACAGGTACGCTTAATACTACTAATTCTTATAAACATATACTGTATATTATTTTTCGTTGCACTGTTTAGTTTTTGTATTTATCACTCTCTTTGGTGCCTTATTCTCTCTTCTTTTCTCTGTCTGTCTGTTTCTGTCTGTCTTTCTGTCTGTCTGTTTCTGTCTGTCTGTTTCTGTCTGTCTGTTTCTGTCTGTGTTTCTGTCTGTCTGTTTCTGTCTGTCTGTCTGTCTCTCTCTCTCTCTCTCTCTCTCTCTCTCTCTCTCTCTCTCTCTCTCTCACTCTCTCTCACTCTCTCTCACCTCTCTCACTCTCTCACTCTCTCTCACTCTCTCACTCTCTCTCTCACTCTCACTCATTCTCTCACTCTCTCACTCTCTCTCTCTCTCTCTCTCTCTCTCTCTCTCTCTCTCTCTCTCTCTCTCTCTCTCTCTCCTCCTCTCTCTCTCCTCTCACTCTCTCTCACTCTCTCTCACTCTCTCTCACTCTCACTCTCTCTCTCTCTTCCTCTACTCTCTCATCTCTCACTCATCTCTCTCTCTCTCTCTCTCTCTCTCTCTCTCTCTCTCTCTAACTAAGAATAAGCCTTTTGAGAGAGTATTAAAAAATTGTATAGTACAGTGGACCCCCGGCTAATGAGCACCCCGGAAATCGTACAATTATGTAAGTATAATATTGTAAGTGCTTGTGGAAGTGTATTTTGGGGGTCTGAAATAGACTAACCTACGTGACATTATTTCTTAAGGAAGTAAATTCGTTCGGTAATGGCACTTGAGCAGGCTTCTGGGATAAAGTTTTTTCGTTAGCCGGGGGTCCACTGTATTATCTTATACATACAACAATTTATATGCCTTCAAAAAAGTTTGTTTATTCCTTTTTTTTTAATTTCTTATTCTCTGGCTACCCTTTATTTGGTATTACGTGTTTATTTGGCAGGCACGTGAGAAACATAACATAGAGCTAAAGTGGGATCCCATAATACTGGACGTGTTGGCTGATGGTTACAATGTTTATTATGGAGCACGATCCATTAAACATGAGGTAAGGCTTATAATTTGTGCACTGATCAGAAATCTTAAATTATCCTCATTTGGTTCTCTGAAAAAATATACTCTTGAAGGAGGATCATGTACACCACTAGGTGAAACTGTCATATTTAGCTGTCTCTTAACCTGACCCAATTTCAAATTGCATGTAGCAGAATGGCTGCAACAAACCCATCTTATGTGTCTTAGACTCTTATTATCTGATATTCATATCCCACCAAGGCAGGGTGACCTAAAAAGAAAAACTAAAGTTTTTAAAAAGAAAAACTAAAGTTTTTCTTTTTAAATTTAGTAATGTATACAGGAGAAGGAGTTACTAGCCCCTTGCTCCCTCATGAATATAAACATTAAATGAATCTTCCAAACAATAAACTTCTTTTTGGCATGAAAGCTGGAAGTTACATTTACAGGTGTTGCATTCACTTCTCAAATTTAAACATTGTTAAACTTTGTTAGAATTTGGAAAGGTCCTGGATGCTCTAGAAGATAAACAGAATGCAGATGTTATATACACAGATTTTGCAAAAGCCTTTGACAAGTGTGACCATGGTGTAATAGCACACAAAATGCGTGATAAAGGAATAACAGGAAAAGTTGGTAGATGGATTTATAATTTCCTAACACATAGAACACAAAGAGTAGTAGTCAACAGAGTAAAGTCTGAGGCAGCTACTGTGAAAAGCTCTGTTCCACAAGGCACAGTACTTGCTCCCATCCTATTCCTCATCCTCATATCAGACATTGACAGGGATATAAGCCACAGTGCTGTGTCTTCCTTTGCAGATGACACCCGAATCTGTATGACAGTGTCCACCGTTGAAGACACTGCAAGACTCCAAGCAGACATAAACCAAATCTTTAAATGGGCTGCAGAAAACAATATGAAGTTCAATGATGAGAAATTTCAATTACTCAGATACGGAAAACGTGAAGAAATTAAAATCTCATCGGAGTACAAAACTAATTCCAACCACACAATAGAGCGAAAACTAATGTCAAAGACCTGGGAGTGTTCATGTCAGAGGATCTCACCTTCAAGGACCATAACAATGTAGCAATTGCATCTGCTCGAAAAATGACAGGATGGATAATGAGAACCTTCAAAACCAGGGATGCCAAGCCCATGTTGACACTTTACAGATCGCTTGTTCTATCTAGGCTGGAATATTGCTGCACACTAACTGCACCTTTCAAGGCGGGTGAAATTGCTGACCTTGAAAATGTGCAGAGAACCTTCACGGCACGCATAAGTGCGATAAACCACCTCAACTACTGGGAACGCTTGAAGTTCCTAAACCTGTACTCTCTAGAACGCAGGCGGGAGAGATACATTATTATATACACATGGAAAATTCTCGAGGGCTTAGTACCAAACTTGCACACAAAAATCACTCCCTACGAAAGCAAAAGACTCGGCAGGCGATGTAACATTCCCCCAATGAAGAGCAGGGGTGCCACTAGCACGTTGAGGGACAACACAATAAGTGTGAGGGGCCCAAGATTGTTCAACTGCCTCCCAGCATACATCAGGGGAATTACCAACAAGCCCCTGGCTGTCTTCAAGCAGGCACTGGACAGGCACCTCAAGTCGGTACCTGATCAGCCGGGCTGTGGTTCGTACGTTGGACTGCGTGCGGCCAGCAGTAACAGCCTGGTTGATCAGGCTCTGGTCCAACAAGAGGCCTGGTCACGGACCGGGCCGCGGGGGCGTTGACCCCTGGAATTCTCTCCAGGTAGACTCCAGGTAGGTAGTAGTATAGCAAAAGCTTTAGAGTTTTTTATGAGGAGAGAAGGAGAATATTTTCCAGTAAAATGTCAGCATAGTTGTCTAATGCATTTATAGATGGGGTTGTAAAATAAGTGAATGTTAGAGTGTTAGGAAAGATGTGTGGTGGTTAAACAATAGTAAATACAATGTAATGCAGAATTTGCCACAGTTGCACTTTGTTAGTAACACATTGTTTTTGGGAGATTCAAAGAGATGTTGCAGGGGTCAGTGAAGGAGTTTGGGAAGGTATGTAAAAGAAGAAAGTTAAAAACGAACATAGAAAAATAAAGACATTGTGATGAAAGTAAGCACAAGGCAGAGAGAGAGATTAGATGCCAAATTGGAGGGAGGAAGTGAATGTAATTAAGTATTCGGGAGTAGTGTGAGTAAATGGGCATGTGAACAACAAGATATATAATAGAATAGATGAGGAGTAAAAAGATAGGTGGAGTGTTAAGACATCAGTACAAAGAAATTTACCAGCAGATCCAAAAAGGAGTGTGTACCAATGTTGGTGCCAGCACTTTTGTATGGATGTGAGTCCTCTACAGCCTCCAGCCTTCCTGAAGCAAGGAGGAGGCTGGAAGGTATGGAAATGTCAAGTTTGAAATCAGTGTATAGTGTGAATTTATGCAAAGAATAAGAAGTGAAGAAATTTTAAGTTTGTGTGATGGTATGAAAGGTATATTTCAGAGTGAAAGAGGGATTGCTGAAATAGTTTGTCAATTCTGGAAGGATTGCAAGAAAATTTATTAAAGAGGGTGTATAAATACAGGGTGGATGAAAGGATATGTAGGGAACATCAATAGAACAGTTAGAATGAAGGTTTGAAATAGGTTTTGAGAGGTAGGGCTTGAACATGTTAAATTGAAGAGGTAGGGCTTGGACATGTTAAATTGGAGAGGTAAGGTTTGAACATGTTAAATTGGAGAGGTAGGGTTTGAACATGTTAAATTGGAGAGGTAGGGTTTGAACATGTTAAATTGGAGAAGTAGGGTTTGAACATGTTAAATTGGAGAGGTAGGGTTTGAACATGTTAAATTGGAGAGGTAGGGCTTGAACATGTTAAATTGGAGAGGTAAGGCTTGAACATGTTAAATTGGAAACTTAACATGTTGTGTGAGTGTGAGCAAGATAACATCTGTGAAGGGATTCAGGAAAAGTGGTTAGCAGCACTTGATTTTTTTGGAGGTAAAAAGTACCAAAGTGTCCATTGTCTTATGGTGTAGATGCATTCCTAGCACCTACCTTTGATATACCTTTACCTTTGATGAGTTTCAGGAGTCTCACTACTCTCTGAGCTCAGCCATGGGCTAGGCTTGTGGTTCAGTCAGGTCATAAACACTTAGTTCCACATAGTAAGAATCTAAAGTGTTCTTTGCAGAATCCACCAATCACATACAGAGAACATATACAGGAGGGCCCCACTTATAAGAAGAACATAAGAAAGAAGGAACACTGCAGCAAGCCTACTGACCCATATGAGGCAGGTCCATCAGTCCGTTCCGATACCTGGTTAACCCTCTAGGTAACTCCAGGTAGTCAGGTCCTCCATAACCCTACAGGCCAGGTGTGCCCATATGATTCTGCCATAGGTATTTACCTAAAATAAATAAACTTGCAAATGAACAAATAAATAGTCAGATGCTAATATCAGAAAAGGTGCAAATGTTGCAGGTCTCAATTTGATGCGTGGCCTGGTAAAGGGTTAAGGAAGGAGCACAGCATAAAACCTAGTAGCACAAGCTAGTCAGGTCCAACTTACACCCACCCACACCCACTCATGTATTTATCTAACCTATTTTTAAAACTACACAACATCTTATACAGCAGGTTAGGTTCCAGGCTACCACTTGAAAGTGAAAATTGCCTATAAAAGCCTGATAACTTGTTTACACTATCATATATTAAGTGAGCAATAGAGATAGGCCTAAAAAATTAATATACAGTACACACATTACTTACCTTAAAATATTTTCATCCTTAGCTTATAGTGAGCGATGAATATATTTATTGTAGGTAGCCTGAATAAATGAAGAATGGGTATAATTGAAAACTGCTGTATTAGCAAAATGCTGTAAAGTGAGGCCCTCCTGTATTGTATATGTATGTATTTGGAATTACAGTGGACCCCCGGTTTTCGAGGGGTGCGGAAATCGAGCATTTCAGATTTTGAGCACTTTTCGGCGAAATTTCCCCCCAGATTTCAAATATTCACTCGGAAATCGTGTGTATGAGACGCGTCCATTCTCCTGGGATGCTGCTTCTCGCGCATACCACACTCAGTCAGGTCTCTGTCTTTCGTTGAGTTAGCAATACTCCGCGCATTCATCCATTGTTTTTTGTGCTTGTTTATTGATTGTGACTGTGAAATAAGCCACCATGGGGCCAAAGAAACTTCAGAGTGCCAGCCCTTTGGTAAATAAGGTGAGAAACATGATAGAATTCAAGAAAGAACTTTTAGCATGTGGCCGAGCTAGCCAGGATGTATGGTAAGTCGACATCAACAATTTGTTCCATCCTGGCGAAGAAAGCAGAAATCAAGGAAGCTGATGTTGCGAAAGGAGTAAATATGCTAACGAAACAGAGATCACAAACAATCAAGGATGTGGAGAAGTTGTTGGTGTGGATCAACGAAAAACAGTTAGCAGGAGATAGTGTTGTGGAGTCGATCATTTGAGAAAAGGCAAGGCAGTTACATGCAAATCTCATAAAGAAAATGCCTGGAACGAGTGCTGCTGTTAGTGAATTTAAGGCCAGCAAAAGGCTGGTTCGACAGATTCAAGAAGTGTAGTAGCATACACAGTGTTGTAAGGCATGGTGAGGCTGCAAGTTCAGACAAACATGCAGCCGAAGAATTCGTTGATGAATTCAAGGAGTACCCGTATGTAGAGGCTGAAGGATTCCTTCCCCAACAAGTGTTCAATTGTGACAAAACAGGCCTCTTTTGGAAGAAGATGCCAAAGAGGACCTACATCACGCAGGAGGAAAAGGCACTGCCAGGACACAAGCCTTTGAAGGATAGGCTAACTCTTTTGTTCTGTGGTAACGCTAGTGGGGATTTCAAAGTGAAGCCTTTATTCGTGTATCACTCTGAAAATCCCAGAGTGTTCAAGAAAAACAATGTCATGAAGAGTAAATTGTGTGTGATGTGGAAGGCTAACAATAAGGCATGAGTCACAAGGCTAATTTTCATTGAGTAGGTCAATGAAGTGTTTGGCCCGAGTGTGAAGAAATACCTCCTGGAAAATAAATTGCCACTTAAGTGCCTCCTGGTAATGGACAATGCTCCTGCTCATCCTCCAGACTTGGATGACCAAATGGTGGAGGAGTTTAGTAGTTTCATCAAAGTGAAGTTCTTGCCCCCTAATACCACTCTTCTCATCCAGCCCATGGACCAGCAGGTCATTTCAAACTTCAAAAAACTCTACACCAAAGCAATGTTTTAAAGGCGCTTTGAAGTGACCTCAGACACTGAATTGTCCCTAAGAGAGTTTTGGAGGAATCACTTCAATATCCTCAATTGCATAACCCTTATAGATAAGGCTTGGCAGGAAGTGACTTCCAGGACTTTGAACTCTGCTTGGAGAAAATTGTGGCCAGAATGTGTCCAAGAGAAGGATTTTGAAGGGTTTGAGGCTGACCCTGAGGACCTTACGCCTGTTGTAGACTGTATTGTGTCTTTGAGGAAGTCCATGGGGTTGGATGTGAGTGGCGAGGATGTGGAAGAGTTGGTGGAGGACCACAGGGAAGAGCTAACCACTGAAGAGCTGCAACACCTTCAACTGGAACAGCAACAGACCGCAGCTGAGGATATTGCTTCAGAGGAGGAAGAGAGGGGGAGAATGTGCCTTCAGTGATTAAGGACATGTGTGCAAAGTGGAGTGAGTTGCAAAGTTTTGCGGAGAATTATCACCCTAACAAAACTGTTGCAAGCCATGTCTGCAACATGTTCAATAACAATGTCTTGTCCCATTTTAGGCAAATCTTAAAGAGACGCCAGAAACAGAGCTCTCTGGACAGATTTTTAGTGCGACAGGGGTCCAGTGCCAGTAAAAGACAAAGAAGGGAAGTAACGCCAGAGAGGGCTTTGATACCTGAAGTCCTTATGGAGGGGGATTTCCCTTCCAAACAATAAACTTTCCTCCCTCTCCCCTCATCGCCTTCTCAATTCGCCAATAAGAGTCTTCAATATAGGTATGTAATGTTTATACGTATTTATTTATTATTGTTTTCTGTATGTAAAACTATAGTTATTCTTTAAAAAATGAATTTTTTGTGAATATTTTTGGGTGTCTGGAACGGATTAATTACGAAAACCGGGGGTCCACTGTACTGATAGAAATAGGACATTACATAATAGCAAATTCACATATAGCAAATTTGCAGAAGCAACCCCACATAAAGCAAGGGAAAAACCTGTATAGTGCCTCCACTCTGAAGGATTGGTGAGTATGTTGCCCTAAAAAGGCTCATTTGAAATGTGATGTCTGTGCTTCTGGTAAGGAAGCTATTGAATGAGTGAGGGCAAATGTGTTTTTTCTCTTTGATCACCCTGCCTTGATGGGAAAAAGCTGATGTGATAAAAATTATTAATTGATCTTGATACTGTATAATCTCATGGGCAAACCCACTAGGGAATGTCAGAAGAAAAAATTACTTAGTTCTAATTAAAAGTTTATTGAACAATAATTTTTTTATTTTATTTTGACCAGGATCATCTATACAGTAAGGTTATCTTATATTTTTTCTAGTGCATAAATTTGTTAGGCTATATGCTTTTTGGGTCACCCTGCCCCGGTGCAAAACGGCCGTTGTGTTAACAAGCAAAAGTTGCTTTTAAGAAAGCATGTTCTTTTATATAACTTGTTTACTACTTTTACTACTTTCTTTGTTCTTCATGTAAGGTTGAACGGCGCCTGGTGAATCAACTGGCCATGGCATATGAAAGTGGACACATTACTGAAGGATGCACCGTCTACATCTACACAGATATTCCTATGTCTGAAGCTGAAAAGGCAAAGCTGCAAGACTCGCCATCTCCGATCAAAATTCGTGTGAAAGCAAAGGGAACGGATAGTTTCACTGATGTAGTCCCAGATGAACAATTGAAAATGAATGAAAAAAAATAGGACGAAGATTATAGTAGCCAGTGAATATGTTTTATGGATGAAGGACATTATGTGATAAAGTTCTTGATATCTAATGCTGGAACATAATTTTGCCCTGTGTATCTATTCAAAATAAATCTGTAGCATAAAGCTTTATTTCAATAAAGGATTATCATTATATTATTTGTTTTCGTATATTCTGTAAATTTCTAATTGTCTCAAAATTATTGAGTAATGTTAATCCCCTACATTTTTCTGCAGAATAATCTTAGTGCTTTTTGTGAATATATTAATAATAATCTGCAAAATAGTTTTTTATCTGCCACAAATTAGCATAATGGTTTTAAAGTTACTGTAGTTTTATTTCAAAAAGTTTTTAAAAATTCCTGTTTTATAGTTATATCTATTGCCTTTAATATCATGGTCATTTTGTATTCAAGAGTAAAAAAATTGTGTGTCAAAATGGCCACTCTCATCATACCTATCAGCAATCCTACATTTTAAGCCTGATGTAACTGTCCAGATGTGTCTTCATAAATGCACTGTCTGTTTCTTTCCAGTATGTTTTATCCTTCAAGGGTTACTATTGTGTACACTGAGAGCTCTTACTATAAGTACTCTGCTGGGGTAGGGTATGCTGCCACAGGCATCTAGTATATTTGCTGCTGAATTATATGTTGTACTCAAACACTTCATTCATATTACATTATGTGTAACCCACATAGGTCATAAATTATTATTATATTTATGATGAAACGCTAAATCCATAGGAGTCGTACACTACTTGGGAATGAGGAACACTCAGATTTGATCCGAAGAACTGAAGCATAGTTCCAAATCTCTGGATCAAGAGTCACTGGCATTAAATCACCTCCCTTGAAAGGATGGGTCATACATATTATAGTTTACTACAATCTCCATCTCATAATTTATTGTAGTCTCTAAGCGTGTTACTTGTGATCAAAACTATTTCTTGTAAGAATCTCGCCTCATTTGGGGGACTGTGAAGCTGGTAAAGGGTTTTTGATGCATGAAATTGGAGCTAACCTTTCTTTTCTCAGGTTGAACCTGCTCAGGGTACCTCTCACCTTCCCATTCCCTAGACACTGTATAACCCTTATGGGTTCAGCTCTTCCCCATCAATATAATAATAATTCTCACCTGATTGTGCTTCACTTTCAGGACTGACTACATGTGTTAAATCTTCATTAACAACAAAATTTTCATCATTTCTTGGATTCTTAGATGCAAATCAAATTTTGAAATGTGTGAATAAACTAGGTTGTGTTATGCTCTTGTGCTTATTAAATATATTTATTCAAGATTTGAATAGGAATGGGTGATTATGAAGAACAGAAGGTAAAGAACATTTGTAAATATGAAAAAGTATAGAATAAAGAAACCTGTATGAAACAGTGTAGTACGTGTAAAGGCTTGAATTTCCAAAGTGCACATGATTCAGATTATGAGAAAAGTACCCTTCAAGGAAGGGACTGGAAGTCTTGATACTGATTAATAGCTTTTGAACCAAAGCAGTGGAGCTACCCTCTTCCTTGGATCAAACCTGATTACTGATTACCTCCATATCACTTGACACTATAACCATTAGAAATTGAGCACTTTCCTGTGAGTATACAGTGGTACTAATGAAAGCAGTATTAGAACATTTATCAGTATTGAGTGTAATGAATGTAGACTCAAGAAAACTATGCAAGATGAATATTTTAGATGGGTGGACAAAAGCAACAGGTGGAGTAGATATGTGGAATGCATGATGAATACTAAGTTTGTGGTTATTGCAAGTGTGTGCTATTATTGTATCCACTGCCATATATGCACAATTATATAATGTAAATAATCTTTTTATGTGTAAACTGAGCTTATGATTGTATTTGTATGCTGTATTTAAACAATTGAAAACAATTTACTGAGATGAGTAAAACTGTTATTAATATGGATGGTGGGTGAGTGTGGAGGGCAGGGAGTGACCTTGGGCACCCACACCTCACATGTGCACCTTCTCTCACCAGGACCATCACCAAAAGTGGCCAGTGGTGAGTGAATTGCCACAGCTGCTGCTCTACCTGTTATAACCTCACATCTTGGTTTTGACTGATTTTTAATAATATTTTTTTTGGCTGTAGTATTAAATGTAATGAGAAGTTTTATCTCATTTTGTATCAAGATTTGTTACCCCAGCTGTGGTCATATTTAATTATGTTAAATATTAAAAAAATATTAGTACGTGTATTTATTGAATTTAAAAGCAGTGAATGAGCCATGCAGATATAGAACTTTCTGTGTATAATACAGAAAATTAAGCATAACATTTTACATTTTTAATACTTTATTCAATACAGTATAATTTATAGAATTTTTTAATACTTTCAATACTTTTGGAAGAAGTTTTGCATCCAACTTCCACAAAAAAAAAAAATCATCATTGTCCCTTCAAGTGACTGATAAATTGTTACTATTAAAGGGCTCTTGATTCAAGGGACTGGAATTACTCTTCCTTTTCTTGGATCAAACCTGATTACTTTCCATTATCCAAGCAGTGTATCACCCTACAGGTTTACCATTTTCCATGAATATAATGATTAAAGTCATAACTGACACCACTACACTGAAATATTTACTAAAGTATGAAAGGGTTGTGAAGGATTGTGAAGGACCTGCCTAGTATGGGCCAACAGGCCTGCTGCAGTGTTCCTCCTTTCTTATGTTCTTATGTATACAATACCGACAGGTTGGTAGGTAAGACACATAGGCAACAGTTAGGCAACTTTATTCCGAAACGTTTCGCCTACACAGTAGGCTTCTTCAGTCTAGTACAGAAAGTAGGCAGGAGCAGTAGAGATGTGAAGACATAATCAGTTCATCACCCTTGATTTAATGGACTGATTACATTGTCTTCACATCTCTACTACTCCTGCCTACTTTCTGTACTCGACTGAAGAAGCCTACTGTGTAGGCAAAACGTTTCGGAATAAGGTTGCCTAATTGTTGCCTATGTGTCTTACCTACCAACCTGTCGGTATTGTATACCATTTTGATATTCACTCTGTCAGACACTGCAACACAATGGCATCTTGGTACAAAAGAGAAAACACCTTGGATAACTTTTTCAAGTGAAAATGGTTGGATCTGAGAGGGACGTGGCCTCTCATTGATTATATACATTCTTTCTTCTACTACTCTGCACTTCTCCTTCCGATAGTATACATGTAGTATAAGTCTCCACACTGTCGCTTGATCTTCATACTGTTTCAGACTATGGAACAGAACTCTTCTCCAGGCTGAGGGACTGACAACCTCAAATCAAGGGTGATGGACTGATTACATCGTCTTCACATCTCTACTGCTCCTGCCTACTTTCTGTACTTGACTGAAGAAGTCTACTGTGTAGGCGAAACGTTTCGGAATAAAGTTGCCTAACTGTTGCCTGTGTGTCTTACCTAATAAGAAAGGGTATATTATGTTGAGGGTGATAGACAATTCTTCATATCACAGTATTGCCATGGAAAACTAATGCTACCACATTTTGGTAAAATGTCCTTATTCAATCATTACATTATTAAAAAACTAATGATTAATCATCCATTCTCTTCAATGGTTTAGTCTTATTCACTGAAACTTCTGCATTGATTACTACATTTGTTTCATGGTTCCCGACATGTTATACAGTGGACCCTCGGTTTTCGTTCACCTCCAAACTCGAACAATTATGTAAGTGCATTTTTGTAAGAGCTTTGGTAAGTGTATTTTTGGGGGTCTTAAACGACTAATCTAACTTACATTTGTACTTATGGGAACAAATTCATTTGGTAACGGCACTCGAACAGCATTCTGGAAAGAATTTTCAACAAAAACTGAGGGTCCACTGTATTTACCTACCCCATCCGTCCTCTCCTTTCTTTTTCAGTTCATTCCTCTTGATGGTATGGACAGACCACACTTTTTCCTAATCTTGCCCTTCAGAGAGGGAATGGGATACCCTGATACTGATGAAGGGTTCTTAATCCTGAGAATTGGAGCTAACCTCGCTTTCCTCAGATCAAACCTTATTACCTCCCATTCTGCTGGTATTGTATGACCCCAATGATTTTAGCACCTCCCATGATTTTAATAATAATTTCCCAGTCTTAGAGGTCAAACGTATTTTATGGGTAAAAAGCCTATCCCTAGCAAATCTTTATTATAAGTAATTTATAATAAAGACCATATAAGGTAGATGGCACAACAGTGATAGTGTGAATGATTGTGAAAGCGCTTCTTTTTTGGGTGACCCTGCCTTGGTGGGAGATGGCCAGCATGTTAAAAAAATTAATTCACCGAAAGTTTTGCTATACGTACTATCTTAAACAAATTCTGCATGGATCTGACGTAAGAAAGCTTGTGTAACATAGACTTGGGAAAATTTATATATACAGTATAACAAAATGTTTGTAAATTTGACTCCATGCTTAATCTTCTAAGAGTATATGTTAATGATTCTTTATGGTCATTGCAGAGTCGAATTTCACCCCAGGATATCAAAGTCTGCCAAGTGCTAAATTTCCTCCATTCATTCAGTCTCACACAAGCTGAAGTAATAATGCTATGCTGTCTGAGTTCTTTTGATTATAATAATAATAATATGCTGTCTGAGGACTGTCATGTGTGTTTTCTCAGCAGTAAAAGTAAACTCGTCGCTTACCCAAGACAAATATGGCTGCAAATAGCTTGCTAGCCTGCCTGAGAGTAGTGTCTGTATGGCTCATGTATAATACAGTATACAGTGGTACCCCGACTTACGATATTTTTTCATTCCAGAATGCTGTTCAAGTGCCATTACCAAACGAATTTATCTCCTTAAGAAATGATGTAAAATAGACTAGTCTGTTTAGACCCCCAAAATTACACTTACAAAAGCATTTAAAAAAATAAACTTACATAAAAGGGTGTGTTTGGGGACCATCGTAAGTCGGGGTACCACTGTATTGTGAATATATGTTACAAGTGCAGAAATCCATTTTAAACAGATTTCAGGGTAAGATAAGAGTGACTCACTGAGGTAGACATAATGAGAGACCAAGCACACTCTCTCTGCTGGCATCGACTGAACTGCTTACATATATTCAATAAGAAGCGCTAAACCTGTAAGGTGTCATTCAGTGCCTTGGGAATGGAAGGTAATTAGTTATTTGGAGAAGTTTCATCTGCACCAAGGCATCACCTGCCTGCTCCAGAAACTATTGCAATTACAAGATTGACCTGGAAGTTAGTTGCTGAAGCACAGAACAGAGCCAGAGAATGTCAGCACCAGGAATGTCTGGTGCAACTTTCCAACTGATTTTATATTCATCCAGTGAATGGTATCACATACTGGGAAGGTTCATCCAACTTTAGTGACAGAGTAGCTAGTGATGTTTAAAAACATACCTTAATTTACGTACTTTTATAAATGGGATACTTAGGAATTACATAGTTTTACAACTACCAAGTTGCAATGCTAATATGGGATATGGTCAAACTAATTTTTTTATATAAACAATTCATCTGCAAGTTGAAAATACATAAATGCAACATGTGTGCAAGATGGGAACCACCTCTATATTTGAGTTCTTCCATAAAAGATATTTACCCTGTGCTAAGCACAGTTGGTAAATATGGATAAAATTTTATGGTAGCTGGTAAGCACATCCACACTGTGGACCTGTCCAACCTCAGTCTTTACAATGCCATCTTTGATATTTTTTACATTTTTTTTTTCCACTGTTTTAACATGGAGGTTAAATGTCTATATCTGGAACCTGCATCTTAACTGGAAAATGGTTTGGTGTAGCACTACAGCCTTTTCTTGATAGCTGATTGATTGTAATTACAACTACATGTGAGTGTACACACGCACAATTTCTTTTAATCTATTTTGGGGATAATTTTTTTTTTGATGTTAGTGTATGAGTGAGTTGCAGCCTTAATAACCATCATGCAGCTTTGAATATGACAAGGCATTAGAGACAGTAATATATCCTTGCATTATTATACAATTCATGGGGAAGTAAACCACTAGGGGTCATATATTATAATGACCACGTAAACTAACTGCAATGCAATTTATTGTTTTAAATTGTTATCTCACTCAATTAGTTGCATTGCTGCAATAAATTGCTACCATTAATTGATATGTTCAACTTATATTCAAACTTTAAAACTTAGATATGCAACTTTACTTATTTTATAAATTATCAACCATAACTTTTTATTATTTTATTATTACTATTGCTTTAATTTGTTTAATCTGATTTAATTAATTTTATAATGAAGACAAAAGTACAAAACTATGTTCAAATTTCATAGCTTAAATACTCACCTTTACTCATTGTATACTATCTACAAAAATTCTTACAATCTAGTTTTAAGTTAATTTTAAGTCTGCCCAAAATGCCCTGCATACTAGGGGCTTTTGGCATGTACACCTCATGTAATCTCAATAACCAAATGTAATTCTTTGTATCATGTCCAAATAAAAATTATTATTATTATTATTATTATTATTATTATTATTATTATTATTATTATTATTATTATTATTATTATATAGTGCCTAGGAATGCAGAGTAATCAGGTTCAATCCAAGGAAGGGAAGGATAACTCCATTTCCTTTTGAATCGAGAGCCCTTCACCAGCATCAAGGTGCCTCCCTTGAAGTGATCCACAGTGCTATATGACCCTGGGCCGCGCTGTATGACCCTTGTGGTTTAGTGCTTCTTTTGATTATTATAATAATAATATATGACCCTGGTGGTTTAGTGCTTGGTTTTGATTATAATAATAATTGAAGTGATCCTTCCTTGTAACCCCTCTATTTGCATCCCTTTCTAACTTGTTTTTCTCCTACCTGAGACTTCATTGCACCAACCACTTACCTTCTCTGATTCACTCTCATCTTCACTTGAAATAAGAGATTAGCAAAAGTTTCTATTTCTGCCAATCACACATATCAAGTACAGTACTTAAACAAATCAGCAACTTCAATATTTAGTGTACACTCATTTCACACAAATGTCTTACCTCTCCACTTGCAGTAATTCACCAGATACTGTATTTGTATTATAGGTAAACTTAATATATGAAAGAAAAGTATGGACTGTGAGCAGGTCTGAAGAAAAGGTTTCTTCTCCATTATTACTCAATTCAAATAAATAATAAACATTTAGTTTGTATTTTGAATGAGCATTCATCACTCTGCTGTGAGGGTGAGTCAGTGAAGTCACTTAGAAGAGATGAATCACAGTTTGGGTAAGATTGAAGTCAAGGTTGAGCATGATGTGGGTAGACCCTTTAAGAAGGGTACCTTAATGGTGATAAATGACTCATTATTCAAGGAACTGGAGTTACCTTTCCAGCCCTTGAATTAAACCTGATTACCTTCTGTTCCACAGGTGCAACATGACCCTTATAGATTAAGTACTTCTCATAAACATCGTGATGTGGGTAGTCCAGAAAAATAAATCAGGTGTGTGATGTTCTTGATGTCCTTGCCAAGGAAGTCCATTGTAACCAGTCAAGAGTGAGTCATAGGTCAGGAAGTTCTTTGGGGTGAGAACAGCTGGAGTGAATTAAGGTGGTATAGCCATGCTTAGGTTATAAGTCATGTCAACTCTTCCAGAGGAGTACCTTGATGGTGAGGGGCTCTTGATCCAAAGAATTGTAACTGCCCTTCTTTTCCATGGATCAAATCCTATTCCCTCCCATTTCTCTAGTGTTATATGGCACCTGTGGGTTTAGTGATCTCCCAATAAATGTAGTAATAACTAAGGTGTATTTCTGTTGAGTAACCATAATCTTTTAATGTTCATTTCTCCACCCCTGGCTCCTCTCTACCCCAGCAACATCCCCTGCCCTGCAGCGGTGTATGACCCTAGTTTTAATTATAATAATAATTTTAATGTTCATGTATGTCGAGTGTCCTATGTGTGTTTTATGTACATAGAAGTTTAAAATATAAAAAGTCATATTGATGTGTAATAAACTAAAATTCCTCAGCAAACATGTACATTTTACTTAATATAACTTAGGAAAAATATTCATGTCAGAAAACTTTTTGGGTTTTGAGAACTAGGTTATTTTCTCAGTCGTTAATTATTTTTTTTGGTGAGTAATAAAAAAATAATCAAGGCTCTTTGATGGTTAGCGAAAATGGTAGTGTGATTAGGACGATACCATTGAACTTCAATTAGATTGGTAGTGTGATTAGGAAGATACCATTGAACTTCTATTAGATTGGTAGTGTGATTAGGAAGATGCCATTGAACTTCAAAAATATTTAGACAAACTCATGTTATGGTCCGATAAGTGGTAGATAAAGTTCAACGTGGATAAGGGCGAAGTCCTAAGCCTTGGGAATAAATATAAACTGTATGACCCTTGTGGGTTAGCGTTTAGTTATGATTATAATAATTATGGGAATAAGTATAACCCTCACAATTATAAACTAGGTGATGCAGAGCTTGTGAAATGGACTTAGGAGTAACGGTAATTGAAATTTATCCAAATTTAATCCATTTCGAATGTCATTTTTTTATATGCTCAGTATCTTATTTATATCTGCTTTATTTATACCTGCCTTGTATGCTTCAATCATACCACCCTTCATTATAAGTCTTTCAAGAGAGTGAAGGTTCAGTGCTCTAACTTCCTATGAAAGATTCCTGATAGAGTAATTTAATTTTGTTATCTTTCTCCGTATGTATTCTAACACATTTACATCCGTTCTGTAGTATACAGAATTTGTTGCATAATCTAAATGAGGCCTTACGAATGATGTAATGGTAGAATTACCGACAGAATGTTAATTAAAATGACTCGTGTGCAACTAATGCTGACATTTTATTGGCACAATAAAATGTCATATCAACTGCATATGTGTTCGTTTTACTTAATATACTAGACTGTAGTATAACCAATAGATTCCTGTGGCATATACTTAAGATTTGTTCGGATTTTTAACCCGTGGATGGGTTAGCCACCCAGGATAACCCTAGAAAGTCAGTGCGTCATCGAGGACTGTCTGTCTTATTTCCATTGTGGGCCTTCAGTCTTGTTCCCCAGGATGCAACCCACATCAGTCAACTAATATCAAGGTACCTACTTACTGCTAGGTGAACGGGCACAGCATGTATAAGGAAACAAGCCCAACGTTTCCACCCGGCCGGGGACTGAACCACGGACACTCAATATGTGAGGCCGGAGCGCTGCCTACCAAGCCACGGGACCTTCATAATTATCAAGGAGACTACCTGGACTTTCTGCATTAAACTGCATCTGCCTTTTTTTCTCTTTAAATTATGCTGAAGTTTAGTATCTTCCCGTGAATGTATTTCAATAATATATATATTCTAAGTCCTCAAAAATCATTGTAAAAGGTTAAACTTGTGTTTGTAACTCTGCTTGTAGACTGTCCCAAATCTACAGTAAATAATGTATTTAGAAGAAAAGTGACAAGACAGGGTTTGCTCTAGTAACTATAGATAAATAGATACAGATATATTATATATATTAAGGTTGAGCGAGAATAAGAGGCCCACCTGCACACATTCCTGTACTCCTGCCCACCATACCAGCACACACAAACACATAAGGTACGTCAAGGACATTCTCGGGGGCCCAATTTAAACTTGTTTATGCCAGCTGGAATATTGCGTTGTGAAGACCACTGACACATGAGGATCACATCACTAACACTTGACCACTGTACACTGTGTACGTTAGGCCCATACTGGAGTATGCAGCACCAGTTTTGAACCCATACCTAGCCAAGCATGTAAAGACACTAGAGAAAGTGCAAAGGTTTGCAACAAGACTAGTCCCAGAGCTAAGGGGTATGTCCTACGAGGAGAGGTTAAGGGAAATCGACCTGACGACACTGGAGGACAGGAGAGATAGGGGGGACATGATAACGACATATAAAATACTGAGAGGAATTGACAAGGTGGACAGAGACAGAATGTTCCAGAGATGGGACACAGCAACAAGGGGACACAGTTAGAAGTTGAAGACTCAGATGTAGATGAATGGTTCAGAGAACCGACAAGTTGTTAAATTAGACACATATGCAACACTTGGGTATCTTTATTGAGGAAACGTTTCGCCACACAGTGGCTTCATCAGTCCAATACAAAGAAGAAAGTAGTAATAAAAGGAGGAGTTTGAGGTAATCAGTCCCTCGGCCTGGAGTCGATGTGTTCAGTCCATCAATCTTTGGACAAGGACTTACTTCGACTAGTGGATGATACCACTATGACCCCGCCTCCTCCTGCTTCATCTCACCTGTCTACAGTATATAAGCAACTTCTATTTGCCTTATGTTGTATTTTCTTCAAGATTGATGGACTGAACACATCGACTCCAGGCCGAGGGACTGATTACCTCAAACTCCTCCTTTTATTACTACTTTCTTCTTTGTATTGGACTGATGAAGCCACTGTGTGGCGAAACGTTTCCTCAATAAAGATACCCAAGTGTTGCATATGTGTCTAATTTAACAAGACTCAGATGAATCACAGGGATGTTAGGAAGTATTTCTTCAGTCACAGAGTGGTCAGGAAGTGGAATAGTTTGGGAAGCGATATAGTGGAGGCAGGATCCATTCATAGCTTTAAGAAGAGGTATGATAAAGCTCATGGCGCAGGGAGAGTGACCAAGTAGCGGCCAGTGAAGAGGCGGGGCCAGGAGCTATGACTCGACCCCTGCAACCACAATTAGGTGAGTACACGAGGATCACGTCACTAACACTTGGTGACCACTGACACATGAGGATCACGTCACTAACACTTGGTGACCACTGACACATGAGGATCACGTCACTAACACTTGGTGACCACTGACACATGAGGATCACGTCACTAACACTTGGTGACCACTGACACAAAAGGATCACGTCACTAACACTTGACCACTGACACATAAGGATCACGTCACTAACACTTGACAACTGACACATAAGGATCATGTCACTAAAAGCCTAGGCATACCTAGGCATATTATTGGCCATCTTGTAATATCTACTTCATAAAATGTATAATTATAAGTACACCCCACCTTGTATATTACTTGAAATAAAGAATTTGAAATTTGAATTTGAACACTTGACCACTGACACATAAGGATCACGTCACTAACACTTGACCACTGACACATAAGGATCACGTCACTAACACTTGACAACTGACACATGAGGATCACGTCACTAACACTTGACAACTGACACATGAGGATCACGTCACTAACACTTGACAACTGACACATGAGGATCACGTCACTAACACTTGGTGACCACTGACACATGAGGATCACATCACTAACACTTATTAACCACTGACACATGAGGATCACATCACTAACACTTGGTGACCACTGACGTACGAGGATCACATCACTAACACTTATTAACCACTGACACATGAGGATCACATCACTAACACTTGGTGACCACTGACACATGAGGATCACATCACTAATGAAGACCACTGTCTCTAAGGGGAAAGATTCGTTGGGCTCTGGTGATGAGCTTTTGATCCAAGGAGATGGAACTGTCCTCCCTTCCCATGGATTATTTCAGATTACCTCCCATTCCTCTAGGTGCTGTATGACCCCTACGGGTTTAGAGTTACTCACTTGAATGCAAGAATAATAATAATAAATATTTTTTCTTTACTAGTGTCGACAGTTCGTAATTTATAATAAAGTTGAGAAGACTTGGATCTGGCCATTGATTGCGTGATAAAGGCATAACAGGAAAAGTTGGTAGATGGATCTATAATTTCCTAACACGTAGAACACAAAGAGTAGTAGTCAACAGAGTAAAGTCTGAGGCAGCTACTGTGAAAAGCTCTGTTCCACAAGGCACAGTACTTGCTCCCATCCTATTCCTCATCCTCATATCAGACATTGACAGGGATATAAGCCACAGTGCTGTGTCTTCCTTTGCAGATGACACCCGAATCTGTATGACAGTGTCCACCGTTGAAGACACTGCAAGACTCCAAGCAGACATAAACCAAATCTTTAAATGGGCTGCAGAAAACAATATGAAGTTCAATGATGAGAAATTTCAATTACTCAGATACGGAAAACGTGAAGAAATTAAAATCTCATCGGAGTACAAAACTAATTCCAACCACACAATAGAGCGAAAAACTAACGTCAAAGACCTGGGAGTGATCATGTCAGAGGATCTCACCTTCAAGGACCATAACAATGTAGCAATTGCATCTGCTCGAAAATGACAGGATGGATAATGAGAACCTTCAAAACCAGGGATGCCAAGCCCATGTTGACACTTTACAGATCGCTTGTTCTATCTAGGCTGGAATATTGCTGCACACTAACTGCACCTTTCAAGGCGGGTGAAATTGCTGACCTTGAAAATGTGCAGAGAACCTTCACCGCACGCATAAGTGCGATAAACCACCTCAACTACTGGGAACGCTTGAAGTTCCTAAACCTGTACTCTCTAGAACGCAGGCGGAGAGATACATTATTATATACACATGGAAAATTCTCGAGGGCTTAGTACCAAACTTGCACACAAAAATCACTCCGTACGAAAGCAAAAGACTCGGCAGGCGATGTAACATCCCCCCAATGAAGAGCAGGGGTGCCACTAGCACGTTGAAGGACAACACAATAAGTGTGAGGGGCCCAAGATTGTTCAACTGCCTCCCAGCGTACATCAGGGATTACCAACAAGCCCCTGGCTGTCTTCAAGCAGGCACTGGACAGGCACCTCAAGTCGGTACCTGATCAGCCGGGCTGTGGTTCGTACGTTGGACTGCGTGCCGCCAGCAGTAACAGCCTGGTTGATCAGGCTCTGGTCCAACAGGAGGCCTGGTCACAGACCGGGCCGCGGGGGCGTTGACCCCTGGAATTCTCTCCAGGTAGACTCCAGGTAGATGGGTACATGGTCACAGCCTCGCCCTCGTTTAATGGGATATCGGTAATTAATTAAGCCACGGGTTTTATACCATACTATATCTGAGAGAGAATCTTCAAAAATGTATTTAAATTTGACAAATTTAGATTACAGTGTGTATGTGTGTGTGTGTCAGTTTCTGATGGTGGGAGACCAAAATTCAGTATTAGGCTAGGCTTGTATAGGCTTATCTGAATTAACCTATGTATTAACGTGTGATTAATAGTCAATAAGAAGACTTTGTCCTCGTTGATAGGTGGTAACTACACCCTGGTGGTGAAGGTCTGGCTGCTATATTAGGAAGGTCAGGCAAAATTTTTGCATATCTGGGCAGAAAAAAAAAGTGTTGAGCAAGTGTGTGAGGTAACTTGAGAAGTTTGTGTGGGCGACACACACACCAACGACCAGTGAAAAGGCGGGGCCAGGAGCTATGAATCGACCCTTGCAACCACAATTAGGTGAGTACACACACACATAAACACACTACATAAATGACTACCTGACTTTAAAAAAATATGAGAATAAAAGGTAAAAAACACTAGCGATGCCCACTATGTTTAATAGGTGGAAAAGAGGAAATAACTATATATATAAGGTCATAAAATAACATGGAAGCATAAATAAAGAAGTCTTTAGCACCTGCAAGAGGGATTACAAGAGGCCACACAGAAGAAGTTTTCTTCATAGTGTCTAACAGAGCTGTGACCCTGGTGGTTTAGCGCTTAGTTTTAATTATAATAATAATAGTTTACAGTGTCTTAAGGAAGTTTTTGGATTGTCATTGAGCTATGGGTATAAATTTTTTCACTGGTGTATCCTAGCGGGTCAATCTGTTATTGAACTTTGTGGGTCAAGCGTTGATATTTTGTTTGAAAAAAAATTGTTGTGTTTTCTCGTGTGATAAACTAAGACTGCCTGTCCTCAGTCACTTCATATTGTCAACACTGGTGTAAATATATGGTTTATAAAACTGACATGTTGATAAATGAGACATCTGTGCAACATTTGGGTATCTTTATTCTGGAACAGTTTCGCCCCACAGTGGCGTCTTCAGTCCAATGCAGAGAAAGATGGAAGGTGAGGAGGAGTTTGAGGTAATCAGTCCCCCAGTCTGGAGTCGTTGTTTTCATTCCATAAATCATGACTTTCGTCAAGATTTCTGGACTGAACATATTGACTCACTGGACTGAAGAAGCCACTGTGGGGCGAAAAGTTTCCAGAATAAAGATACCAAAATGTCTCACAAGTGTCTCATCAACCCCGGTGTATCTGAGAGGAACGTTCGAATTTGTTTGGAATTGCGTAGTTGTTAGCTAATTTATCAGCATTACTGAACACAGGTATTAGTTGTCTGGAGCTTGAGTTATGTGATACTCAGGATATCTCTAAGAATGTACAGCGACTCAAACATGTTTTGTTTTCTCATAATTTTGAGAGAGATTGCGGATCGCCGGGGAATGAGAATGCTATTTATTTGTATTAAAACAATAGTTTGCTAAGCTGTATGTGTAGGATAAGTGAAGTGTTTTGCCTAGTGTGTGCTGCTGGGCCACACTATATTAGTTCAGTAGTGGGTGTGTCCTAAGCTGGATCACGTTCAGTAGTGGGTGTGTCCTAAGCTGGATCACGTTCAGTAGTGGGTGTGTCCTAAGCTGGATCACGTTCAGTAGTGGGTGTGTCCTAAGCTGGATCACGTTCAGTAGTGGGTGTGTCCTAAGCTGGATCACGTTCAGTAGTGGGTGTGTCTAAGCTGGATCACGTTCAGTAGTGGTGTGTCTAAGCTGATACGTTCAGTAGTGGGGTGTGCTAAGCTGGATCACGTTCAGTAGTGGGTGTGTCTAAGCTGGATCACGTTCAGTAGTGGGTGTGTCCTAAGCTGGATCACGTTCAGTAGTGGGTGTGTCCTAAGCTGGATTCACGTTCAGTAGTGGGTGTGTCCTAAGCTGTATCACGTTCAGTAGTGGGTGTGTCCTAAGCTGTATCACGTTCAGTAGTGGGTGTGTGCTAAGCTGGATCACGTTCAGTAGTGGGTGTGTCCTAAGCTGTATCACGTTCAGTAGTGGGTGTGTGCTAAGCTGGATCACGTTCAGTAGTGGGTGTGTGCTAAGCTGGATCACGTTCAGTAGTGGGTGTGTGCTAAGCTGGATCACGTTCAGTAGTGGGTGTGTGTTAAGCTGGATCACGTTCAGTAGTGGGTGTGTGCTAAGCTGGATCACGTTCAGTAGTGGGTGTGTGCTAAGCTGGATCACGTTCAGTAGTGGGTGTGTACAGTCAGTAGTGTAAGCTGATCACGTTCAGTAGTGGGTGTGTGTTAAGCTGAATCACGTTCAGTAGTGGTGTGTGCTAAGCTGGATCACGTTCAGTAGTGGGTGTGTGCTAAGCTGGATCACGTTCAGTAGTGGGTGTGTCTAAGCTGATCACGTTCAGTAGTGGGTGTGTGCTAAGCTGGATACGTTCAGTAGTGGGTGTGTGCTAAGCTGGATCACGTTCAGTAGTGGGTGTGTGCTAAGCTGGATCACGTTCAGTAGTGGTGTGTGCTAAGCTGGATCACGTTCAGTAGTGGGTGTGTGCTAAGCTGGATCACGTTCAGTAGTGGGTGTGTGCTAAGCTGGATCACGTTCAGTAGTGGGTGTGTGCTAAGCTGGATCACGTTCAGTAGTGGGTGTGTGCTAAGCTGGATCACGTTCAATAGTGGTGCTAAGCTGGATCACGTTCAGTAGTGGTGTGTGCTAAGCTGGATCACGTTCAGTAGTGGGTGTGTGCTAAGCTGGATCACGTTCAGTAGTGGGTGTGTGCTAAGCTGGATCACGTTCAGTAGTGGGTGTGTGCTAAGCTGGATCACGTTCAGTAGTGGTGTGTGCTAAGCTGATCACGTTCAGTAGTGGGTGTGTGCTAAGCTGGATCACGTTCAGTAGTGGGTGTGTGCTAAGCTGGATCACGTTCAGTAGTGGGTGTGTGCTAAGCTGGATCACGTTCAGTAGTGGGTGTGTGCTAAGCTGGATCACGTTCAGTAGTGGGTGTGTGCTAAGCTGGATCACGTTCAGTAGTGGTTGTGCTAAGCTGGATCACGTTCAGTAGTGGGTGTGTGTAAGCTGACTGATCACGTTCAGTAGTGGTGTGTGTAGCAGCGATCACGTTCAGTAGTGGGTGTGTGCTAAGCTGGGCAACACACTACACTACTTCAGTAGTGGGTGTCAAAACTGGTCTCAGGACCCACCACTCATTCCTCTCTGTTTTTTTGCCTCTATACATAATATCTCATATATTGGGGATTTTTTTTATTTGTAAACTAACTGGAACAAGGGAGCAACGCCTAGTGTGGATTACCTTGTCTAGGCGGCCAAGAAAATTAATTACCTGCTCTGCCACACATGCAAGAATGCCTTGGGTACACAAGAAAATGTTAAACATAGGAGAATGTGCTAGGCATACAAGAATGTGTTAGACATATTAGAATGTGTTAAGTTTATACGAGAATGTGTTAGGCATACAATAATGTGTCAGGAACAGATGAATCTGCTGTTTGATGACTTACAGACAAACGTACTTGCCAGCACTGCGAACCAACAATAATATAATAAATCTGCTTTTATATAAAGGATGAGCAACATTACTATTGACAGATAAATCAACGTATAGTTCAATATGCAAGGGAAGTAGTCACTGTAAAACACACACACACACACACAGCCAGGAGCTGTGAATCGACCCCTGCAACCACATATAGGAGAATACACACATGGGGAAGGGAAGGGAATATTATTGCTCTGGGAAGTTTTCTGTAAGAAGTTGACTCCACCCACACTTACTATGCACTGTTGAACATCCGCTGCTGTTGCTACTGCTGCTGTAACTGCTACTGTTGCTGTATATGCTACTGTTGCTGTAGATGCTACTGTTACTATTGTTGTAGCTACTACTGTTATTGCTGCTGTAGCTGTTACTGATGCTGTAGCTTTTTCTATTATTGTTGCTGTAACTGCTATTGTTACAGCTGCTACTGTTACTGCTGCCGTAACTGCTATTGTAATTCCCCTTATGTATGATGGGAGGCTGTTGAACAGTCTTGGGCCCCGGACACTTATCGTGTTTTCTCCTAGTGTACTCATGACACTCCTGCTTTTCATTGGGGCATGTTGCACCGTCTGTTCAGTTTTTTGCTATCGTAGGGAGCGATTTCTGTATACAGATTTGGGACCAGTCCCTCCAGGGTTTTCCAGGTAAAGATTATGATGTATCTTTCTCGCCTGCGTTCCAGGGAGTACAAGTCAAGGGACTTTCAAACGTTCCCAGTAATTAAAGTGTTTTGAACTAATACGTGCAATGACGGTTCTCTGTACATTTTCTAGCTCTGCAGTTTTACCTGCCTTGAATGGGACTATTAGTGTAGAGCAGTATTCTAGCCTAGAGAGAAGTGACTTATAGAGGATCATAATTGGCTTGGCATCCCTCTTTTTGAAAATTAGACACATGTGCAACATCTAAGTATCTTTATTATAGACGTTTCGCCAACCAGTGGTTTTATCAATACAAATTCAAGGACATAATTGGAAGACAGTAAACTATATACCAACTTTCTTGCCTGTTCTTCAGAGTCTTCAAGACTACGGTGCTCTTCAACTTCAAGGTTGAGGGACTGATGACCTCATATTTTGTATATAGTTCTACTGTCTTCCAATTATGTCCTTGAATTTGTATTGATAAAGCCACTGGATGGCGAAACGTCTACAATAAAGATACCCAGATGATGGACATGTGTCTAATTTTCATGTTGTGGGTATTGTATACCATTCATGAACATCCCTTATTTTGAAAGTTCTCGTTATCCATCCTACCATCTTTGATACTGTTATATTTCGTACCAGGTCATCAGTATTCGTGAAAATAAGGTCAAGTGTGTTTTCCAGTCTTGTTGGCTCCACTGTTTACTGGCTTAGCGTGAATTTATTACAGAGATTCAGCAGCTCAGTGTGTGTGACTTGTCATCCGAGCTGTCTCCATGGATTATCACTGCTGTAACATTATTTGCTACAATCTTTCACTTTGTATGTCTTAAATTGAAATCAACAAACAGCAAGACATTTGGGGCTGGAAGATTTTCCAGACAGTAATAAATTTCAGTAACTGTTCCTTGAACTGTTGGGAAGCTGCATCTTGCTGCTTATATACATCCACAATGACTAAACTTTGGTTCTCAATCATTATTGCTAAAACTTCAACTACATCATTTGTGGCGTTTACTAACTGCAAATGTGCGGCTCTTTGACATACCAGCCAACCCCCCCATCCTCCTCCTACTTGTTGCCTGTTCTTTCTGTCGCGTCCCAATAAGTTGTACCTTCTTATACATATTTCATTGTCAAAGTGATTTTTTGTGTGGGGTCTCTGTGAAGGCCGCTAACATCGCATTTGACTCCACTGATGAAAGGTATTTTGTTGTTGGTGGATGGCTTAAGACCCTGTATATTTGCAAACAAATGAAGTCGTATTGCGTGTTTGGTGGGGTATTTTTTTTTTGTTGGTATCAGTGTATGTGATTCTGGAGTGGGGTACTGGCTGTGCCTCCAGTCCAACAAGGCTCCGATAATTGAGGGAGGGGGTACTGGAGGAGTGATAAAGGAGGGAGGGGTACTAGAGGAGTGATAAAGGAGGGAGGGGGTACTGGAGGAGTGATAAATGAGGGAGGGGGTACTGGAGGAGTGATAAATGAGGGAGGGGGTACTGGAGGAGTGATAAATGAGGGAGGGGTACTGGAGGAGTGATAAATGAGGGACGGGGTACTGGAGGAGTGATAAATGAGGAGGGGTATTAGGGGTGATAAATGAGGGAGGGTATTAGGGGTTATAAATGAGGGAGGGGTATTAAGGGTGATAAATGAGGGAGGGGTATTAGGGGTGATAAATGAGGGAGTGGTATTAAGGGTGATAAATGAGGGAGGGATATTAGGGGTGATAAATGAGGGAGGGGTATTTGGGGTGATAAATGAGGGAGGGGGTACTGGAGGAGTGATATATGAGGAAGGGGGTGCTGCTGGAGTGCTTAATATGAGAGGGTGCGCATGCTAGGTAATAAATGTTGGAGGGGGTGCTGGAGGGTTGATAAATGAGGGAGGGGGTGCAGGATGGGATTGAAGGAGGGTGGGTGGGGGATGGTAGTGAAGGAGGAGGGAGGGTGGAGGTGAAGGCAAGGAGGTAGGAACATCGTCAGCATCAGCAGTGTGTGTCAGACAGGTCTAACGTGTGGTTGTGTTGCTCGGCGCTCCTGGTGTGCCCTCCTCTGACTCCTTCCCTCACAAGAACGTCAATATACCAACGTTCTAACTAGCGTGTTAAGGCTTACCCTTGCCTAGTGTACACAGTGCGTCCCCCTGGTGTTAACAGTGTTATATTATCGTGTGTTTTGAACACGTGTGCCGCCTAGGAAGACTTGCTTGTAGCCACGTGTGCCACCCACGCCCATTTGCGTGCGTGTGGGCGTGCGGGCGTGGCCAGGGCTGGCAGCCTTATAAGGCAGCGGGGCGGGTGCCTCGCACCTGCTCAGGCGCTCCAGGTAGGTGATATCTGGCACCCTGTGGCACCTGGTTGAGCATCAGGTGCCCAGGTGATGATCAACATTTCCACTCTCACATTGTATGTAACCTCACACTTTGTGTGTGTGGGCACGTGTGTGTGTGTGTGTGTGTGTGTGTGTGTGTGGGCACGTGTGTGTGTGTGTGTGGGCACGTGTGTGTGTGTGTGGGCACGTGTGTGTGTGTGTGTGGGCACGTGTGTGTGTGTGTGTGTGGGCACGTGTGTGTGTGTGTGGGCACGTGTGTGTGTGTGTGTGGGCACGTGTGTGTGTGTGTGTGTGGGCACGTGTGTGTGTTAGTTAGTTACCATTTTGTCCTAGGCACATGTCGATTTGACACTGTGTGTGTGTGTGTGTGGGCACGTGTGTGTGTGTGTGTGTGTGGGCACGTGTGTGTGGGCACGTGTGTGTGTGGGCACGTGTGTGTGGACACGTGTATGTATGTGTACGTACGTACTTACTTTCCTAGTTGTAGTTATTAGAGTGATTCTCAGTTAATGGTCCCACTTTTAAACAAGTATCAACCAGTATATATTTATGTACCTACTTGCTTCCTGTGTCATGTCGTACTTACTCTTGAAGCTGTGTATTGCGTTCATCTCCATCTATTCCTTATACGGATAATTCTACTTTCCTACCCACTTTATAACTCTTGCTTAAATGTTGTTAGCTTCGCTCTACGTACCCAGGACCCCAGTCCTTGCATTTTCACGTAATAACATTTTAAGTAAGCGCTAGCCAATGGTTTATTCAGCTCTATACAGAGATCTTATAGTCAAGTCTCACCCCTGGTCCGTCTCTCTTCTTAGTTTCTCATCGTATTTTAGTTCTTCCAGCATGCACTAAAGTTGTTAGGCCACTTATCTTTATTATCCCACCTAACCATCCTCCACCCACCCTTTTCCCATCCCTCTTCCTTCCCCATCTTACCAAAGCTCTGGTTAAATCAAGTTCAAGCTGGCGCTTCATACTCACTGATAAATGCAACATGTGGAGTGTTAATCCTGTATGGATCACACAACAACTAAGGGAATGGTAGACAATAAGGTTTGATTGAAGGAATTGAAGTACAGGTCCATTTCATCAGATCAAGAGCCCCTCACCAGCATCAAGGAACTTTTCTTGTTGGGAAACAAGGCAGTTCTTAGATATTCTAGCCTGACATGCTGCCGTGGCTGTGTAGTTCACCTTCTGCGGTATATTGTGTATGATGTTTACCTTCAGATCCTTCCCCTTGGTCGATACTTATTTTCTGTCCATCTTGGTTGTACTCTGTGTCCGGTCTTCTCTTCCCCTATCCTGGGTGCACGACCTTGTACTAGTCCTGGTTGAACTTCATAAGCCGCCTGTTTGACCACTCCTGTTGCCTCTCCATTGTCTTCATGTTTTCTAGTCCGTCTATGTCCTCTCATGTTTTTATCATCCTCACCGTTTGTCGAAGACACTCGTTAATATACATTTCGTCTTTTGTGTGTGTGTGTCTACTCACTCACTAATTTGTATTGGTAGGGGTCGGAACTCAAATCCTAGACTACTTTAATCAGTATCACGTATTTCTTGCCTCTCGGGCCTTATCACTACTACTCTTTAAGCTGTATATCGAGTTTGCCTCCAACACCGCCTCGTCCAAGTCATTCCACTTTTCAACCATCTTGAGATTAAATACTTCCTTACAACTCTATGGCTCATCCGTGTGTTTATCTTCTATCTGTGTCTCCTGCTCCTCATAGTTGGCTGGGGTATACCTGGAGGGGGGTTTCGGGGGTCAACGCCCCCGCTGCCCGGTCCGTGACCGGTATGTGACTCAGATTCACCACGAACCTATGCAAACCAAACCACCTACTTGTTGTGGTCAGCCGGAACCACAGGCACTATGACAGTGAATGTCCTGCTGTAAGTAGGACATAGTCACCGTAGCCCCGTGTGAACCTTCCGAAGTCAGTCTCACCTGACGGTACATCATTGCCCTCTGAAGACTTCAACATTGCCATCTCCACTGTCGGAGCCGTCATACTTAACTCCAGCGACTACAACACCCAAATAATGACCTCTTGATCCTCCAGTTTGATGTGATGCATCCCAAAACCTCGATTTTGTCGTGTTTACATTCCAGTTCATATCTAAAGTTCTCTACTGCCTTCTGCAGTGCGTTCAGCATGGTACTCAGTCTTCAGTTGTATCCCCCTCTTCATGGCCCCAGCACTTTTAAGCTGTCTATGAACTTTGTCGATTCCTGAGTAGACAGTTGTGAGCTCGTCTCCTCATATTATTCGTTGATCTAGTACTGAGCTTGATCTCTTTCCCTCTGTCCTTGCAGCTTGGGTCTCTGATGTTAGAGATTAGTTTACAGGTAAGTGTATGAATCTCAGGTTGTTATGCAAGTCTTAGATGAATATTCTATGCTGAGGTATGCTTCAGTATTTGACTCACATATGTGGTGTATATTATGCTGAATGAATCAGTGTTGAGGTTCCTAAAGCCATTATTAAATTGGTCGTTTATACATTGGAATGGTATATAGATGCAGTGGTTATTTTCACTGACGTCGACGTTTCGTGCACACAGTGGGTTTTATCAAGTCCTGCTTGGTGAAGACTCTGTGTGGGTGAAAAATTGTCGTTAATAAATTTACTCGGTGCATCTTGTAGGTTTTTACACAACATTCCGGTTCCCTCCATAAATATGACGCTGTCATATTTATGGAGCTTCAAGCGATTCATTCTGTGTTACGTGTTCCTTTAGGTGTTTCTTCATCTTTAACCTTGTTAGTTGCCTCCTGTCTCCATTTTCATCACCCTGCCCTGCTGTGTCGAATTTGACTAGTGCCGTACTTCTAGGTTAGATAGTTTAATATATTTTGCACCTCATACCCATCCTGTGGGCGGTAGTCAAAAGATTATAGAGGCACATAATGGGTCCAGGGACTGGGTCGCAAAGTTTTGATAACTAAACAAGTTACAGTGGTGATGCACTGTGTCATCTTGGACTTATGCCAGTCTTGCGTTTCTGCTTTCCTCTTGAGTTTGGCATCGTTTGTAAACGTGGTCACTGTAGAGTCGGTCACAAGAGGCAGGTTGAGGACATTAATAAGAACACCTCTTGGTTCTAGGATTGACCCTCAGGGAACTGCACTCATTACTTTCCCAGGTCGGCATCTTAATGTGATTCTTTCCTTGTCTGGAGAAACTAAGGAAAATTTTCCTCACGCTGATTTTGGTCATAAGATGACGAGTTACCTAGAGTCTTGGTCATTTGACCGAGGCTTTACGCCATTTGACCGAGGATTTCCTCCATTTGACCGAGGATTTCCTCCATTTGACCGAGGATTTCCTCCATTTGACCGAGGATTTCTGCTGGCATACTGGTCCACTCTGTTAAAAAAATATAGATTCGATATCATAAGTTTCTCCATACAACTAAAAAAAAAATCGTAGTAATTTTTCGCGTGCCAAGAAATGTGTGTTTCCGGTACTACTTTATCCAGAATCTCCCCAGGGAAAAAAATATTTAAGTATTGAGGTTTTAAAGAAGAAAAGACACAATACAGTGACTGGAACAATACACAAATAACCCTCACATAGGAGAGAGAAACTTACCACGACGTTTCGCTCCGACTTGGACCATTTACAAAGTCACACTGACAGAAAAGAATGAGGATCCCCGTCTATATATAGTATACAGGCGAGCGGGAACAAGAGCGGAAGAGGAAGTAGTGGTAGGTAGGTAGTGGAAGTAGTAGTAGAGGAAATAGTGATAGTAGAAAGTGGGGAGAGTAGTACTCTCCCCACTTTCCACTACCACTGTATTAGAGTCCTGTGTGGCACTGTGTTAGTCCTGTGTGGCACTGTGTTAGTCCTGTGTGGCACTGTGTTAGTCCTGTGTGGCACTGTGTTAGTCCTGTGTGGCACTGTGTTAGTCCTGTGTGGCACTGTGTTAGTCCTGTGTGGCACTGTGTTAGTCCTGTGTGGCACTGTTAGAGTCCTGTGTGGCACTGTGTTAGTCCTGTGTGGCACTGTGTTAGAGTCCTGTGTGGCACTGTGTTAGTGCTGTGTGACACTGTGTTAGAGTCCTGTGTGGCACTGTGTTAGAGTCCTGTGTGGCACTGTGTTAGAGTCCTGTGTGGCACTGTGTTAGAGTCCTGTGTGGCACTGTGTTAGAGTCCTGTGTGGCACTGTGTTAGTCCTGTGTGACACTGTGTTAGTCCTGTGTGACACTGTGTTAGTCCTGTGTGGCACTGTGTTAGAGTCCTGTGTGGCACTGTGTTAGTGCTGTGTGACACTGTGTTAGAGTCCTGTGTGGCACTGTGTTAGTCCTGTGTGACACTGCGTTAGTCCTGTGTGGCACTGTGTTAGTCCTGGGTGGCACTGTTAGAGTCCTGTGTGGCACTGTGTTAGTCCTGTGTGGCACTGTGTTAGAGTCCTGTGTGGCACTGTGTTAGTGCTGTGTGACACTGTGTTAGAGTCCTGTGTGGCACTGTGTTAGAGTCCTGTGTGGCACTGTGTTAGAGTCCTGTGTGGCACTGTGTTAGAGTCCTGTGTGGCACTGTGTTAGAGTCCTGTGTGGCACTGTGTTAGAGTCCTGTGTGGCACTGTGTTAGTCCTGTGTGACACTGTGTTAGTCCTGTGTGACACTGTGTTAGTCCTGTGTGGCACTGTGTTAGAGTCCTGTGTGGCACTGTGTTAGTGCTGTGTGACACTGTGTTAGAGTCCTGTGTGGCACTGTGTTAGTCCTGTGTGACACTGCGTTAGTCCTGTGTGGCACTGTGTTAGTCCTGGGTGGCACTGTGTTAGAGTCTTGTGTGGCACTGTGTTAGTCTTGTGTGACACTGTGTTAGTCCTGTGTGGCACTGTGTTAGTCCTGTGTGGCACTGTGTTAGTCCTGTGTGGCACTGTGTTAGAGTCCTGTGTGACACTGTGTTAATCCTGTGTGACACTGTGTTAGTCCTGTGTGGCACTGTGTTAGTACTGTGTGGCACTGTGTTAGTCCTGTGTGACACTGTGTTAGAGTCCTGTGTGACACTGTGTTAGAGTCCTGTGTGGCACTGTGTTAATCCTGTGTGGCACTGTGTTAGTCCTGTGTGGCACTGTGTTAGTCCTGTGTGGCACTGTGTTAGTCTTGTGTGGCACTGTTAGTCCTGTGTGGCACTGTGTTAGTCCTGTGTGGCACTGTTAGTCCTGTGTGACACTGTGTTAGTCCTGTGGGGCACTGTGTTAGTCCTGTGTGGCACTGTGTTAGTCCTGTGTGGCACTGTGTTAGTCCTGTGTGGCACTGTGTTAGTCCTGTGTGGCACTGTGTTAGTCCTGTGTGGCACTGTGTTAGAGTCCTGTGTGGCACTGTGTTAGTCCTGTGTGGCACTGTGTTAGAGTCCTGTGTGGCACTGTGTTACAGTCCTCCTCACCACAAGACAAACTGCAGGTTCTTCACACTTCCTTATCTCGTTTAATTCCCCGAGTTTCTAACACTGAACTGTGTGCACCAGCAGTGTTGGTTCACTATGAGGCCTCCAGCTGTTCTATAACTGAGGAAGCCTAACCTTTCTGTGCACCAGCAGTGTTGGTTCACTATGAGGCCTCCAGCTGTTCTATAACTGAGGAAGCCTAACCTTTCTGTGCACCAGCAGTGTTGGTTCACTATGAGGCCTCCAGCTGTTCTATAACTGAGGAAGCCTAACCTTTCTGTGCACCAGCAGTGTTGGTTCACTATGAGGCCTCCAGCTGTTCTATAACTGAGGAAGCCTAACCTTTCTGTGCACCAGCAGTGTTGGTTCACTATGAGGCCTCCAGCTGTTCTATAACTGAGGAAGCCTAACCTTTCTGTGCACCAGCAGTGTTGGTTCACTATGAGGCCTCCAGCTGTTCTATAACTGAGGAAGCCTAACCTTTCTGTGCACCAGCAGTGTTGGTTCACTATGAGGCCTCCAGCTGTTCTATAACTGAGGAAGCCTAACCTTTCTGTGCACCAGCAGTGTTGGTTCACTATGAGGCCTCCAGCTGTTCTATAACTGAGGAAGCCTAACCTTTCTGTGCACCAGCAGTGTTGGTTCACTATGAGGCCTCCAGCTGTTCTATAACTGAGGAAGCCTAACCTTTCTGTGCACCAGCAGTGTTGGTTCACTATGAGGCCTCCAGCTGTTCTATAACTGAGGAAGCCTAACCTTTCTGTGCACCAGCAGTGTTGTTTCGTCGTTAAACCTCTGTGTTCCTCTTTGCTTTATCATCTGTTTGTGTTTCACGCTTGTTCTTCCCTCCTCTCCAAGGCTGGTTCATCAGAAGTTCTTGTTCCACGTTGCTTACATTTGCTCCATGTTCCCTGCAGTTGTTCCACGTTCCCTTCAGTTGCTGCACGTTCTCCGCAATTCCACGTTCCTTGCAGCTATTCCACGTTCCTTGCAGCTATGCCACGTTCCTTGCAGCTATGCCACGTTCCTTGCAGATATGCCACGTTCCTTGCAGCTATGCCACGTTCCCTGAAATTTCACGTTCCCCGCAGTTGTTGCACGTTTCCTGCAGTTGTTTCACGTTTCCTGCAGTTGTTGCATGTTCCCTGCAGTTGTTTCACGTTCCTTGCAGTTGTTTCACGTTCCTTGCAGTTGTTGCACGTTCCCTGCAGTTGTTCGTTCCCTGCATTTGCATGTTCCCTGCAGTTGTTGCACGTTCCCTGCAGTTTTTGTACGTTCCCTGCAGTTGTTGCATGTTCCTTGCAGTTGTTGTACGTTCCCTGCAGTTGTTGCACGTTCCCTGCAGTTGTTGCACGTTCCCTGCAGTTGTTGCACGTTCCCTGCAGTTGTTGCACGTTCCCTGCAATTGTTGCACGTTTCCTGCAGTTGTTGCACGTTCCCTGCAGTTATTGCACGTTCCCTGTTGTTACACGTTCCCTGTTGTTACACGTTCCCTGTTGTACGTTCCCTGCAGTTGCTCGTTTCCTGCAGTTGTTGGACGTTCCCTGTTGCACGTTCTCTCTCATCCGCCTGGCTCATCCGTGTGTCTCCGTCCCATGGCTGCCCACACTCGCCTCTATTTTTGGGGCGAAGAGTGTTTAAAATAATGGTGTGTTCGTGGGTAGCAGCAGTGTGGGTGTGGGTAGCGGCAGAGTGGGCGTGGGTAGCGGTAGTGTGGGTGTGGGTAGCAGCAGTGTGGGCGTCTTCATGTGTAAGTGTTTCGTTATCTTCTATAAAATACGAAAGAGAGAGAGAGAGAGAGTGTGTGTACTAGTTCAGTGAACACATCAACAGGATCTCAGATAGAGGTGTGCATGTTTACACCCACGCAGCTATAATCCATTCTAGCTGGGATTTGCGTGGCTACGCCCCATTATCTTACCTGCCTCAAGGGTAACCGCTTCATACACCTGCATAGTCCAGCTGTACACAAACATGAAGAGCCATGAGGATACACAAGGAAGCACTCCATCAACATGTTGTTTGTCAACATGAATGGCTTCGTTGTCAGTGTTGGTGAGCCTACACACAGGTCTACTGAACACTCATTGTTTTGTAATGGTTGGTAGGCTGGGAACATCTTTTGTACGACACTGCTGTAGATAACTTTGTTAAAATTGTTCGTTGCTCCTCGTAGATGCAATACGAGGCTATACAGGCAGGGTCGTGGAGGTGGTGCTGTTGTGGCTGCACCTCGTAGATGCAACAAGGCTATACAGGCAGGGTCGTGGAGGTGGTGCTGTTGTGGCTGCACCTCGTAGATGCAACAAGGCTATACAGGCAGGGTCGTGGAAGTGGTGTTGTGGCTGCACCTTGTAGATGCAACAAGGCTATACAGGCTGGAGTCGTAGAAGTGGTGTTGTCATGGCTACACCTTGTAGATACAACGAAGCTATAGAGACAGGGTCGTAGAGGTAGTATTGTCGTGGCTACATCTCATGAATTCAAGATCATGGAAATGCTGTCATGTGCTGTTGTAAACTATACATATCTGGCTCATTAATGTTACCACTCTTGATTATCTAGATATGAATTTCTTCGGGCTTTGTGCAAATTGCAAGAACTACATAACAGTAAGTGGAATGTACAGACCTCAGTGGCAGCGTGCAGACTCGATCAACATCCTGATAAAGAATGTAGACTCCTTTCTACTTCTACACGACCGCCAAGTGATTAGAATTATTGGTGACCTCAGTTACATCTCATACAGATTAACTTCATATCTCCTTGCCGTTTTTAATTTTTTTTGGTAGACTTCAGGACTTATATCTAGGACTCTTCCCTCGACACAGAAGGTAAACTGGTCAGCTCTTTGATTTGATTTACCGCTACTGAGCTCCAGGATGGTGGGGACATGGCATTAATAAACACAGCAAAGCAAGCCTTTATTTGCACAGTTTCGCTCCCAGGTGAGGTTCTTCAAGTCACTATAACTTGAAAAAACTGTCTTTGTACTACGATATCTGTGAGGATCTTGTTTTCTTTTACACCACCCTGATTATATGCAAGTACATGTCTTCACCAATTACATTCTGAATCTCCAGCACGCGTACATCCCTCATCTGTAGTATGTTACTAAGTCTTGGAATCTACTCTGGTTTCTCTCGTTGCCTCGTGAAGCACCTGGTGTTAAGACCACGGTTTAAAGAAGCAACACTTGACTCTACCCCTCAAGCGGAACATCCACAGGAAGTGAAGTCCAGCGCTGGTCATTTCTGGACACTGCAGGACGCCAGTATTGTAGGAGCCTAGACCACTATACCCACTGGTATAGTGGTCTACGCTCCCAGATATAGGCTACCCAGACTTAGGCTACCCAGGGGTAGCACACGTGTCTTATTCATCACCAGTGTATATACAAGAAACTCTTCGCGAAGCCCATGGCGGGTCATCATATGAACAAGAATCGCGTCAGGTGATTTTCCCTGGCAAATATGTAACATAACCTAACCATCTCCAGCGGGAAAACAGAAAATTTAGATAAGGAAGAGTAGGATCCAAACCCTGATGGTCCTCGACACAGTTCCTCCTCTAAAATGACAGGATGGGACAGTCACTTCTAGCAATCAAGTAAAGGTTAATCCTCTTGCAGACCATTTAGATGTCAAGATGTAAGTCCCAGAAAGCCAACCTCCAGGCTAGGTGGAAGAATTATCTCAGAGAGATGGGACGCCACAGCATGAAAGGAAAGAGGCTGCAAGGCACAAAATTCTCATAAAAATCCTGACGAACTTAGTATAACTTATCTATTTTTTCCCCTAGCACGATGTTACTGGCGCACTTATTACAAAAGCAAACAGAACACATACCCGCAAAAAAATATATAATTCACAACAAATTTTGTCATTGTTTTCTGTTAATAATGTGGCCATCAGCGTTATTAAAAGGTCAGCAGGCAGTTGACCTGCTACATGTCTAATACTCTATGATTCCAATTACTGTTAAGCCTGTTAGGTAAAGGAATACTTGTGTAACTAGTGTGACATTTTATTGTGGCAACGTTTCGCTCTCCAGGAGCTTTGTCAAGCCGATACTGGCTTGACAAAACAAGACACATGTGTCCTTTTATGTAATATATTATAGGAGCATTATTACAAGTGGTGAAGTTGTTCTCCAGTGTTAAACAGTTCTCCAAGTGTTAAACAGTTCTCCAGTGTTAAACAGTTCTCCAGTGTTACACAGTTCTCCAGTGTTACACAGTACTCCAGTGTTACACAGTACTCCAGTGTTACACAGTACTCCAGTGTTACACAGTACACCAGTGTTACACAGTTCTCCAGTGTTACACAGTACTCCAGTGTTACACAGTACTCCAGTGTTACACAGTACTCCAGTGTTACACAGTACTCCAGTGTTACACAGTTCTCCAGTGTTACACAGTTCTCCAGTGTTACACAGTACTCCAGTGTTACACAGTACTCCAGTGTTACACAGTACTCCAGTGTTACACAGTACTCCAGTGTTACACAGTACTCCAGTGTTACACAGTTCTCAAGTGTTACACAGTACTCCAGTGTTAAACAGTTCTCCAGTGTTAAACAGTTCTCCAGTGTTACACAGTACTCCAGTGTTACACAGTACTCCAGTGTTACACAGTACTCCAGTGTTACACAGTACTCCAGTGTTACACAGTACTCCAGTGTTACACAGTACTCCAGTGTTACACAGTTCTCCAGTGTTACACAGTTCTCCAGTGTTACACAGTACTCCAGTGTTACACAGTACTCCAGTGTTACACAATACTCCAGTGTTACACAGTACTCCAGTGTTACACAGTTATCCAGTGTTACACAGTACTCCAGTGTTACACAGTACTCCAGTGTTACACAGTACTCCAGTGTTACACAGTACTCCAGTGTTACACAGTTCTCCAGTGTTACACAGTACTCCAGTGTTACACAGTTCTCCAGTGTTACACAGTACTCCAGTGTTACACAGTACTCCAGTGTTACACAGTACTCCAGTGTTACACAGTACTCCAGTGTTACACAGTACTCCAGTGTTACACAGTACTCCAGTGTTACACAGTACTCCAGTGTTACACAGTACTCCAGTGTTACACAGTTCTCCAGGGTTACACAGTTCTCCAGTGGTACACAGTACTCCAGTGTTACACAGTTCTCCAGCGTTACACAGTTCTCCAGTGTTACACAGTACTCCAGTGTTACACAGTACTCCAGTGTTACACAGTACTCCAGTGTTACACAGTACTCCAGTGTTACACAGTTCTCCAGTGTTACACAGTTCTCCAGTGTTACACAGTACTCCAGTGTTACACAGTACTCTAGTGTTACACAGTACTCCAGTGTTACACAGTACTCCAGTGTTACACAGTTCTCCAGCGTTACACAGTTCTCCAGTGTTACACAGTACTCCAGTGTTACACAGTACTCCAGTGTTACACAGTACTCCAGTGTTACACAGTACTCCAGTGTTACACAGTTCTCCAGTGTTACACAGTACTCCAGTGTTACACAGTACTCCAGTGTTACACAGTACTCCAGTGTTACACAGTTCTCCAGTGTTACACAGTACTCCAGTGTTACACAGTACTCCAGTGTTACACAGTACTCCAGTGTTGCTTCAGGTGCATCATTCACTCGAGGACAGGCGAGGACAGGCGAGGACAGGTGAGGACAGGCGAGGACAGGCGAGGACAGGCGAGGACAGGTGAGGACAGGTGAGGCCAGGCGAGGACAGGTGAGGACAGGAGAGGACAGGTGAGGACAGGCGAGGACAGGTGAGGCCAGGCGAGGACAGGTGAGGACAGGAGAGGACAGGTGAGGACAGGAGACGACAGCTTTCCTTTGCTTGAGATGATATTAATGATGATGGTGTGTAGACAGCATGACATTGCTGCTGTTGAATTGTGGTAAGAATGAATGGAAGAGTTGTATAACCCAGTGATGAAGGAAATATGAATCTAAAGAATTACAAGAATATACCTTACGATTCAGTGGTCGGAACAAATCACAACTAACGCACAATTCAGAATATTTTGACTATATTTCGGTCCATCCGGACCATGATTAAATTATGCAAGCAAAAGAGCCATAGCGCATAGCGCTATGTAAGGCACAACCTAGCTCTTACCACGAGTATGCATCACTTCCATGGACTGCCTCTCCCTCTGTTTCACCTCTGATTTCCATACAGGCTGCAGAGGGAGGCTTGTCTCTTGGCCCGACTCGGCCTGGCCTGCACCTTTAATTCCAACAGAGCTGCCAACACCGGAGATGCTTCTATCACTCGGCTCGAATTCATTGACAGCGACAATCAGCCATTACACCATACGACGGGCAGGCATCAGTGGATTTCTAGAATGATGGATGTTAGAGAAATGAAGTCAGAAAGCAGAGGAAATGTCTGGCAGCCACTTGAAGCTGAAGTCTGTTTATTATTATTATTATTATTATTATTATTAGTAGTAGTAGTAGTAGTAGTAGTAGTAGTTGTTGTTGCAGTAGTAGTAACAAAGGGAGAGGGAGAGAGAAAGAGAGAGAGAGAGCAAGAGAGAAATAGAGGAAGGAAAGAATGAATTACGAGGGCACCATCCTGGGATCACGTATTTCACCTCACATTCCACTGTTGTTTACATGCAGCTCATACGTAAATATTACATATGTTACTGCACTGTGTACACGCAAATAGTGCGCACTCGGTGTACACACGCGCGAGCATGTACTTATGTACACACGCATATTTATGTACACACACCAGTACATACATAAGCGAGCATGTACACATAAGCCAAGCGAGGCGATGTGAGCATTGAAGTGAGCAAATATGACTTGGAGGTCGTTAACCCCTTATGACTGTCCACGCCCACGCCCACACACCCTCCTTTCCTCTTTATCCCTGCCCACGCCACCCACATTTCCTCTTTTATCACCTCTTATCACTGCAAGAAACATTACACCCTCGCCCACCCTCCTACCATGTGTGTGTGTGTGTATATATATATATATATATATATATATATATATATATATATATATATATATATATATATATGTGCAAAAACAATGCAAGACAAGCCACGGGGGGTGGAAAGTTTTAGCTCAAGTACTTTCAAACTTCTCAGTACGTCATCAGGAGCTATGCAATGTTGCAAAGGCAACAACAGGAGAATTAGGGTAAGTTATCAGAGTGATAGTGTGGAGCCAGCCAGCCAGTCTCTGAGAGAGGCAACCGGGATGCCAACCACACACCGATCCCCCCCCCAAACCCCAGATGGGGGCGGGTGGGCTTTGGGATGGCTATTAACTATCTTCTAGTATTTCCTCATGCTATCTGCAAACTGTGAGGCCTACCCCACCCGCCCCCAGGTGGTCCTGTGAGTTACATCGTCATGTGATTTTCGCTCACCAAGAGGCGGGCCAAAACGACATGGGTTCGAATCCTCGGCTAGTCGCAGTTTTGTTATTGATTCAATGCCACTCGTTCGTGGTTACAATAATATATATATATATATATATATATATATATATATATATATATATATATATATATATATATATATATATATATATATATATATATATATATATATATTATCTATCTATGGGGAAGTGAAACGAACAGAATTCTTCCTCCGTAAGCCATGTATACATTACTAAAGTTAAAAATAAACTTTTTTCTTTTTGGGCCACCCTGCCTCGTAGGGATACGGCCATGCTATGTTTCTTTCCCAGCCCGGGCACGTCAGTCAGCCTCAAGAATGGCAGCCCGGGCACGTCAGTGAACCTCAAGCATGGCAGCCCGGGCACGTCAGTGAGCCTCAAGCATGGTTCAAGCTATTTCAATCTCCTCCTGTATGTTCTGATCTCACGAAAGATTTTTTATATCAATGCACCACGCAGAAACTAGCGAGTATATACCGAGAAAGATCGCAGTCACCAGGACTCGATACTGCTACTGAGACGGTCAAGAGTCCCAGGCAGCGCTTGAATCCATGCTTGAGGCTCACTGACGTGCCCGGGCTGCCATGCTTGAGGCTCACTGACGTGCCCGGGCTGCCATGCTTGAGGCTCACTGACGTGCCCGGGCTGCCATGCTTGAGGCTCACTGACGTGCCCGGTTTGGGAAAGAAACATGGCTTGTGAACCAGGCTGCCCAGCCTATGTGGCTAAGAGCGCTGCCTGGGAATCTTGACCGTCTCAGTAGCAGTATCGAGTGCTGCTGACTGTGATCTTTCTCTTAATATACACGCTTGTTTCTGCGTGGTGCATTGATATATATATATATATATATATATATATATATATATATATATATATATATATATATATATATATATATATATATATTATGAAAACACACTATAGATGTTTTGAGGACTTCAACGCCTCAGAGATACAAGCCAGCCACACTTCTGCCTGGGATATACATGTATGCAAAACAACCACGGGGGATTTGAATGATAGTTCTAGGCCTTTCGTGTTGCAATCAACACATAATCAGGAGTTTGCAATGTTGCAGAAAAGAGGCGCTTTCTCTTATCGTATTTTCTTAGACTTCCTCCTCTTTTCTGCAACATTGCAAGTTTCTGGTGATGTGTTGATTGCAAAACGAAAGGCCTAGAGCTATCATTCAACTCCCCCCGTGGTTGTTTTGCATACATACATATACATGTATATCCCAGGCAGAAGTGTGGCTTGGCTTGGTATCTCTGAGGCGTTGAAGTCCCTCAAAACATCTATAGTGTGTTTCTGGTATATTTTCTGGGTGCTCCCCTCCCTTTCCTCGGATCAAAGCTGATATTATGTAGGAGCTGAGGGATATTTCCTTTGAGGGGAATTGGAGTCATACAGCGCCTGGAGAAAGGAAAGTAATCATTTTAAATTCAGCGTAGATTACCTGTAATTCTGTGGATCAAGAGCCCTTCACACGCTTCAAGGTACCCGTCCTTGAAGAACACGCTTCAAGGTACCCGTCCTTGAAGAACACGCTTCAAGGTACCCGTCCTTGAAGAACACGCTTCAAGGTACCCGTCCTTGAAGAACACGCTTCAAGGTACCCGTCCTTGAAGAACACGCTTCAAGGTACCCGTCCTTGAAGAACACGCTTCAAGGTACCCGTCCTTGAAGAACACGCTTCAAGGTACCCGTCCTTGAAAAACACGCTTTCTTGAAGAACACCAGCTCCGAGGAAATTGCTCCAAAGATCCGGGGAATTTGATCCAAAGATTCGGGGAATTGGATCTAGAAAACACCGGGTGGTATCCCTTCAAAGACCAGGTATCCTGGTGCTGGTGAAGGGTTCTTGATCCAAGACATCGGAATAATTCCTATTGTTGGTGTTAGTAGAACAAGAATTGTGTGTGATCACACAACTGTTGGTAGTGGTACGAGGTTATATAAGTAACTCTGTTAAGACAACACGAGGTGAGGGTCACATACTGCTGACACTGTCGTGAGGCTGACTATTTTATTGTCTATGTTGGTGAGTGAGGGAGAACGTTGTCTTTACTATGTTGGTGAGTGAGGGAGAAGAGAGGAGAGTGGGAGGAAGGGTTTAGAGGGGGAGGGGAGAGAGAGGTAGGGGAGACAACAACAGCAGCATATTAAATACATCTCTACCTGTTTGAAGCTTCTCTTACCCTCAGTTCCTACATCCCTCTCCTATTATTATTATTATTGTAATGGGCCGTTTCCCACCGACGTAGGTTGAGCCAGAATAAAGAAAAACATTCACCATTATTTATTCAATCGCTGTCTTGCCACAAGTGTGCAGCCTTCACAGTTCAGATAACATTCCTAGCTGCGTCATCATCAGCCTTCCTTCAGCGTGCAGACACTGCCCTTCCCACAACCACCACGTAAGTCAGACTAACCGGTTTCCCTGAATCCCTTCAATATTGTTATTTGTCGTACACTCCAAGACCCAGCCAGATATTAATAAGATATTGTCTTTACTTAGATCTCACTCGCCCATACAAGCCACTAGCACTCAAAACCTCTTTTACCCCCCCCTCCCTCCTCTTCCTTCCACCCTAGAGTTATGCATTCTTCATTATCCTATCAAACTCCATCCTCTCTTCATGCCCTAACCTCTACAGTAACTCCTCCTCAGCCTTCTTCGACCTAAACCTGGAACTCCACAACATCTTCTAGTTTCTACTTTCAAAATTCTGTGTGTAATGTTCATACCACTCATTGTTCTCAAACACGACATCTTCACTGCTTCCACCTCCGTGTAACGTTTAAAACCCATGCTTCACACCCATACAACAGTGTTAGTACCACTGTACTCTACTACATTCCCTCTCATGGCCTCCATGGATAAAGTTCTTACTTTCCAGTTCCACAACATACCATCCATCTTCCGTCATCTATTCTGTGGTTCACCTCGTCTTTCATAGACCCACCTGCTGACAACTCCACTCCCAGATATCCGAACACGTCTACTTCCTCCATACTCCCTCCCTTCAATCTCATATTCAATCCATAATTGTCTAGATTTTATGTTATTTTATCACTTTGCTCTGTCCTATGTTCACTCTTAATTTTCTTCCTCTACATGCGTTCCTAGATTCCTCCAGCAACCACCGTAATGTCTCCTGAGATTCTTCCAAAAGAACTGTGTCATCAGTGAAGCTCTAAACCCGTATGCATCATGCAGCACCTGGGGAATGGGAGGTGATCAGTGTTGTTACAGGGAAGAAGAGCATATAAGTGTTTTGCAACATTACTGAGGTGAAACGTTTGTAGGGGGAGTATAAGTGTTGGAGGGGAAGTATAAGTGTTGGAGGGGGAGTGGAGGTGTTGGAGGAGGAGTGGAGATGTTGGAGGAGGGGGTAGGGGCGGTACCCCCAGAGAATTTTAATACGTGGGCGGCGCGCCTTGGCCGCCGCCCACGCCCAGAGATCAACGACACTGCTGATCCCACTGTGCTTTCTACGCTCCCATGTACACACACACACACACATTTGAGGGGTCCAAATCCAGATGAAACCATATGGACTAGATAGATGGCATATTTCGACCTCCAGCTGAGGCTGTCTTCAGTAGATAGACGAATGTGAGAGGTAATGTATTGGGACAGAGAGTAAGATATGTCACGTGAAATCTCTGTTAAAGTTCTACACAGAGTGAAACCTGACCTGATAAAGCTCTACACAGAGTGAAACCTGACCTGATAAAGCTCTACACTTTGCCAAATATAAAATTTGTTTTATATCTGGTTTATAATTTCCCTTAGACGAGTCTAAATTGAAGAACAGGTACTATGAAGACCTCCTCACCTGTTCAATTTTTCGGAAGGACTCTTTCAATCTTATTCACAAACAAAAATCGTACGATGTAGAGTAACTTTATAAGGGAGTTTACTGTAGTGTTGTTTAAGGCGGATTATATTATTATACGTGCAGAACAAGCCACATGAGGATAGAAATCTGTAGCTGTAGATTTGTCGCATTCTCTTGTGTGGTCAGGAGCTATGCAGTGTTGCAAGACAGCAACAGATAGGAGGGGAAATTCTCTGAGGCAAGACAAGGTATCAGTGACGGCCCATGGCACTCTGTATCATGGGCCGTCATTGATACCTTCTGCCCTCCTATCCGTTGCTGTCTTGCAACATTACGTAGCTCCTAATGACGTTCAAGAGCGCGAAAGATCTAGATCTAAAGATTTGCATCCCCATGTGGCTTGTTCTGTAGTGTTAATATCGTATGTTTGCGATTGTTCTGCGTTATTATAGGTGTGTGAGGGAACGCTGATTTGTGTCTGACGACGACGTCTTCTCTGACTGATACTGTGGCTTGATTTTATTTAGGTGTTGATACAGTGCCAAGGTTTGCCTGGCTTTATCTCATGTTTGTTTTACGTTTTGTAAGTCGCGTTTATAGACGTCGATTTGATTTTAGTTTCTCTTGGGGGATTTGGTACCTACACCTGAGGTGTTTGGTACCCACACCTGAGGTGTTTGGTACCCACACCTGAGGTGTTTGGTACCCACACCTGAGGTGTTTGGTACCCACACCTGAGGTGTTTGGTACCCACACTTGAGGTGTTTGGTACCCACACCTGAGGTGTTTATTACTCACACCTGTGGTGCTTGGTACCCACACCTGAGGTGTTTGGTACCCACACCTGTGGTGCTTGGTACCCACACCTGAGGTGTTTGGTACCCACACCTGAGGTGTTTGGTACCCACACCTGAGGTGTTTGGTACCCACACCTGAGGTGTTTGGTACCCACACCTGAAGTGTTTGGTACCCACACCAGTGGTGTTTGGTACCCACACCTGAGGTCTTTGGTACACACCTGTGGTGTTTGGTACACACCTGCGGTGTTTGGTACACACACCTGTAGCATTGGTACATAACTGCAGTGTTGGTACACACACCTACGGTGTTTTTTTGCTTGTTTGTGTTTTTTGTTAGACTAAGATAAAACCTACGTCTCTGACATCATTTTCTGTGTTGTTGGACTGCTTAGTGGCAGGTTGCTGGTGACTTCATGTGTGACATCAATGTGTACAACAGGGAAGAGCGATGCGGCGGGTGACCTCATAAATTAGCAGGTAACGGATGACATTGTAACCCGGAGGATGACGTCTTGACCTGCCGGGTGAAGTCTGGTGGGTGACATGACTTTCGGGTGACATCACCCGGCGGGTGACATCATTACCCAGCGGCTGACATTATTACCCTGCGGCTGACATCACCATCCGGCGGGTGACATTACCTGGCGGGTGACATCACTACCCGGCGGGTGACTTCACCACCCGGCGGGTGACATCGCCACCTGGCGGGTGACATCATTACCCGGCGGGTGACATCACCACCTGACGGGTGACATCACTACCCGGCGGGTGACATCACTATCCGGTGGGTGACATCATTACCCAGCGGCTGACATCATTACTCTGCGGCTGACATCACCATCCGGTGGGTGACATTACCTGGTGGGTGACATTACCTGGTGGGTGACATTACCTTGTGGGTGACATCACTACCCGGCGGGTGGCATCACCACCTGACGGGTGACATCACTACCCGGCGAGTGGCATCACCACCTGGCGAGTGGCATCACCACCTGGCGGGTGACATCACCACCTGGACATCACCTGGCGGGTGGTGACATCGTTCTCTCTGGCCACTGAACCCGCTCCTTCTGCCCTTCCAGGGCTCTCGATCCGAGGTGTTAAAGTTGCCCTCTCCCCTGCCTTGGATCAGGCCTGATTACCTCCCTTTACCCCCCAGGCATTTGTATGGCCCGTATGGGTTTAGAGCTTATATATGACTATAATAACAATTATAACTAATAATAATTCTTATAATAATTATTTTTATTATAACTTTATTATTATTTCTCTGTAATAAAAACAGTAATAATTATTATTGTATTATTATTTTATCATCAATAATAGTTGTAATTATTATTATTATTATTGTATTATATTATATTATTATTATTATTATTGTATTATATTATTATTATTATTATTATTATTATTATAATCCAAATTGGAAGAGACCCGGGCCGGGATCCATACCGGTAAATCACCTAGAATAGAATAGAATATTATTAGAATAATAATAATTGAAGGAAAGATGGATTGGCAGAGTTGCAAGGGACATTCAGTGGCAAGGAATGGCATCACAGAGAGTGGTAAGAGAGGTGAAAAACAATGTTAATTTAGGGTTAGAAAGAGTCAGCAGTAGAGGGGGAATGACAACATGGCAGTAATAACAGTGATTATAACTACGCCAGTGGCGTAAATAACCACAACGATGGGGGAAAAACAGTGATTTATTAGAGAGAGAGAGAGAAGGGATATGGTCTCTCTCTCTCTCTCTCTGTATCTATACTGACAGATACCCATCTCGTATGTATATATATAGTGCCGAATAGGTAAAACGTGCCATTTTGGATTAAATAGTAACGCTTTTCTTGCCGAATAAGGCAAGAGAAACTATGTGTATGCAATAATTTCGCAAAAAACATTTTAAACCTAGCGAAAAAAATATATTTCATTGTGTTTGTTTATTATTAGATTATTGTAAACTTATCTAAAATATATTTAGTTGGATTAGGCTAAATTAAATTGCGCTTGTTATAATAAGGTTAGGTAAGTTTTCTAAGGTTTTTGGTACAAAATTATTAATTTTTACATTAACATTAATGAAAAAAAATATCTTTAAACGTATAAGAGAAAATTATAGAAAGGACTTAATTTTAAATGATTTCTTGCTAATTGACCAATTTTACCTATTCGGCACGACATATATTTTTAACACATCGGCCGTCTCCCACCAAGGCAGGGTGGCCCGAAAAAGAAAAACTTTCTTCACTCCATCACTGTCTTGCCAGAGGGGTGCTTTACACTACAGTTATAAAACCAATATTAACACCCCTCCTTCAGAGTGCAGACACTGTACTTCCCATCTCCAGGACTCAAGTCCGGCCTGCTGGTTTCCCTGAATCCCTTCATAAATGTTACCTTGCTCATATTCCAACAGCACGTCAAGTCCTAAAAACCATTTGTCTCCATTCATTCCTATCTAACTCTCACGCATGCTTGCTGGAAGTCCAAGCCCCTCGCGCACAAAACCTCCTTTACCCCCCTCCCTTCAACCTTTCCTAGGCCGACCCCTACCCCGCCTTCCCTCCACTACAGATTTATATATTCTCGAAGTCATTCTATTTTGTTCCATCCTCTTTACATGTCTGAACCACCTCAACAACCCCTCCTCAGCCCTCTGGATAATAGTTTTGGTAATCCCGCACCTCCTCCAAATTTCCAAACTACGAATTCTCTGCATTATATTCACACCACACATTGACCTCAGACATGACATCTCCACTGCCTCCAGCCTTCTCCTTGTTGCAACATTCACCACCCATGCTTCACACCCATATAAAAGCATTGATATAATTATACTCTCATACATTCCCCTCTTTGCTTCCATGGACAAAGTTCTTTGTCTCCACAGACTCCTAAGTGCACCACTCACCTTTTTCCCTCATCAATTATATGATTCACCTCATCCTTCATAGACCCATCTGCTGACATGTCCACTCCTAAATATCTGAATACATTCACCTCCTCCATACTCTCTCCTTCCAATCTGATATCCAATCTTTCGTCACCTATTCTTTTTGTTATCCTCATCACCTTACTCTTTCCTATATTGACTTTTAATTTTCTTCTTTTACATACCCTACCAAACTCATCCACCAACCTCTGCAACTTCTCTTCAGAATTTCCCCCAAAAGCACAGTGTCATCAGCGAAGAGCAACTGTGACAACTCCCACTTTGTGTTAGATTCTTTATCTTTTAACCCCACACCTCTTGCCAACACCCGAGCATTCACTTCTCTTACAACTCCATCTATAAATATATTGAACAACCACGGTGACATCACACATCCCTGTCTAAGGCCTACTTTTACTCAGAGATAGTCCCCCTCCCTCCTACACACTCTAACCTGAGCCTCACTATCCTCGTAAAAACTCTTCACTGCTTTCAGTAACCTACCTCCTATTCCATACACCTGCAACATCTGCCACATTGCCCCTCTATCCACCCTATCATACGCCTTTTCCAAATCCATAAATGCCACAAAAACCTCTTTACCCTTATCTAAATACTGTTCACCTATATGTTTCACTGTAAACACTTGGTCTACACACCCCCTACCTTTCCTAATGCCTCCTTGTTCATCTTTTATAGTTCCTTGATAATGTGAGAAGTCACGAAAGCGCTTGGAATTTCGCTATTTTTTCATAGAGGTTGTTTTGCATTTATACACACACACACACACACACACACACATATATACATATATATATATATATATATATATATATATATATATATATATATATATATATATATAATCTCTGGTGTCAATTGAATTGCCTCGAAGTATAAAGACTAGGAAGAATATTAGATTTCTTCTGATATTATCATTTACCACTATATATATATATGGACGTGTTGTGGTATAGAGAGAGAGAGAGAGAGGAGAAAATAAAGATTGAGGGATAGGGGGGAGAATGATGGAGAGGGGTGACCCCTTAAGGCGGAAGTTGGAGGGGGGAAGTGGGGGTGGTTAGGGGGGGAAGCGAAGGTCGTTTGAGAAAACTTTCCCGTCACGAGAGTCTTAACTACCTGCTGAGACGCTGGTGACGGCCCCCAGGCTCCTAGCTGCTGGGTGCCACCTCTTACCCTCCTCCTAGCTGCTGGGGATGGGGAGGGGGAAGAGCCACCTGCTGGCATCTACCTGCCAACACCTGGCACCTAGGTGTTATGTGCCGGTATACGGCAAGTATCCTTACTGCTTAGTAATTACTAGACTCAATAATTCTTTTTAATCTCCATATGCTATTATTTTAGCAGGTAAAAGTTGCACCTGCTGCCAGGTTCAAGGTCCAGGGTCAGAGATACTAGTAGCACCATATGCTAAGACCTAGATAGTCCTAGGTGTTGTATTCTAGAATTATTAGCTACATTTTGTTGTTGCTGTCTGTTAGACGATGGTTATTAAGTGTCCCGTAGCTGGGTTGGTAGTGCATTCAGCTCACACTGAGGTCCGGAGTTCGGATCCCCGGTACGGCTGGGATACATTAGGACGTGTTTCTACAAGACTCCTGTTGTCCCTGTTCACCCATCAGTAAAATGGGTACCTGGGTGTTAGTTGACTGGTGTGGGTCGCATCCTGGGACAAAACTGACCTAATTTGCCAGAAATGCTCAGCATAACAAGGGGATTTCTTTGTAGTAGCATGTCATTGATGTACATGTAAAAATAAAGATTATTACGTATTATTATTATTATTATTATTTTATTATATACTAGAGTGGGTTTTCTAGTTGCTATTTAAGTCGAAAGTTGTAGGAGTTTATAGGTGGGTGGTGACCTTACAGGCAGCTGCCTGACCCTGCCCTGGTTTGGTCTAAGGAAAACAAAAGGTAAACAGATGATTACCGCCAAGAGCCATTATGAGGAGGGCGGTGGCGGGAAGACTACATCAAGACATGGCAAACACTTTTCCTCTATACCAGACAAAACAGTTGTCTTGAATGGTTCTATACAACCAAGAAATTAAAACAAGACATTGTCTCTCTTGCTTCTTAGGCCTCCACGCTGACCCACTTCACTTAACTATTTTTTTTCCTCATCGTTTTCCTTCACCGCCAGGATTGAAGAGGATTTTGGGCGGGGAATCTTTTTTTTTCTTACGAGCGGAATTTTTTTTTGGGTGGGAATTGTTTTGGGAGGAAACATTTTGAGCGGGAAAATGTTATTTTGGCGGGAATAATTTTTTGGCGCGAATTTTTTTTGGCGGATTTTTTTTTAGCGGTAAATGTTTTGGGGGCATGAATTTATGAAAATAAAAAAAAATACATTTCGCCCAATATGATTAAATAAGTTAGTAATTAACCTAAGGAAAGCAAAGCTTTAAAAAAATGTAATCTCTGAGGTCACGACATTGATCCACTCGCATTATTTTCACTCGTAATTTGGGCTATTTCAGATTCTTGTGTTGATGTCTTTTTCACGACATAATTTTCGCTTTTAAAGCCGATAAAATAATTATGTTTACCATTAGACAATTTAAGTGCGTGGCCAACCTTGTTGTTCTACTTGTACTTGTTTTTGTTTGTTGTTACGGGGTTTTGGTTGATGGGATTGAAGATTGATGAGGAAATGTGACATGTTGGGTCATGTTGAGTGATATGTTGGGTCATGTTGAGTGTTATGTTGGGTCATGTTGAGTGTTATGTTGGGTCATGTTGAGTGATATGTTGGGTCGTGCTGAGTGATATGTTGGGTCATATTGAGTGATATGTTGGGTCATGTTGAGTGATATGTTGGGTCATGTTGAGTTATGTTGGGTCGTGTTGAGTGATATGTTGGGTCATGTTGAGTGATATGTTGGGTCATGTTGAGTGATATGTTGGGTCATATTGAGTGATATGTTGGGTCATGTTGAGTGATATGTTGGGTCATGTTGAGTGATATGTTGGGTCATGTTGAGTTATGTTGGGTCGTGTTGAGTGATATGTTGGGTCATGTTGAGTGATATGTTGGGTCATGTTGAGAGTTATATTGGGTCGTGTTGAGTGATATGTTGGGTCATGTTGAGTGTTATGTTTGGTCATGTTCAGTGTTATGTTGGGTCATGTTGAGTGTTATGTTGGGTCATGTTGAGTTATGTTGGGTCATGTTGGGTGATATGTTGGATCATGTTGAGTGTTATGATGGGTCATGTTGAGTGTTATGTTGGGTCATGTTGAGTGTTATGTTGGGTCATGTTGAGTGTTATGTTGGGTCATGTTGAGTGATATGTTGGGTCATGTGGAGTTATGTTGGGTCGTGTTGAGTGATATGTTGGATCATGTTGAGTGTTATGTTGGATCATGTTGAGTGTTATGATGGGTCATGTTGAGTGTTATGTTGGGTCATGTTGAGTGTTATGTTAGGTCATGTTTAGTGTTATGTTGGGTCATGTTGAGTGATATGTTGAGTCATGTTGAGTGATATGTTGAGTCATGCTGAGTGTTATGTTGGGTCAGGTTGAGTGTTATGTTGGGTCATGTTGAGTGATAATTTGAGTCATGTTGAGTGTTATGTTGGGTCATGTTGAGTGATATGTTGGGTCATGTTGAGTGATATGTTGGGTCATGTTGGGTGATATATTGGGTCATGTTGAGTGTTATGTTGGGTTATGTTGAGATATGTTGGGTCATGTTGGGTGATATGTTGGGTCATGTTGAGTGATATGTTGGGTGATATGTTGGGCATGTTGAGTGATATGTTGAGTCATGCTGAGTGTTATGTTGTTTCATGTTGAGTATTATGTTGGGTCATGTTGAGTGATAATTTGGGTCATGTTGAGTGTTATGTTGGGTCATGTTGAGTGATATGTTGGATCATGTTGAGTGATATGTTGGGTCATGTTGGGTGATATATTGGGTCATGTTGTTATGTTGGGTTATTTTGAGATATGTTGGGTCATGTTGGGTGATATGTTGGGTCATGTTGAGTGATATGTTGGGTGATATGTTGGTCATGTTGAGTGATATGTTGGGTCATGTTGAGTGATATGTTGGGTCATGTTGAGTGTTATGTTGTGTCATGTTGAGTGATATGTTGGGTAATGTTGAGTGATAAGTTGGGTCATGTTGAGTTATGTTGGGTCGTCTTGAGTGATATGTTGGGTCATGTTGAGTGTTATGTTGGGTCATGTTGAGTTATGTTGGGTCGTGTTGAGTGATATGTTGGGTCATGTTGAGTGATATGTTGGGTCATGTTGAGTGTTATGTTGGGTCATGTTGAGTGATATGTTGGGTCGTGTTGAGTGATATGTTGGGTCATGTTGAGTGTAATGTTGGGTCATGTTGAGTGATATGTTGGGTCAGGTTGAGTTATGTTGGGTCGTGTTGAGTGATATGTTGGGTCATGTTGAGTGATATGTTGGGTCATGTTGAGTGTTATGTTGGGTCATGTTAAGTGATATGTTGGGTCATGTTGAGTGATATGTTGGGTCATGTTGAGTGTTATGTTGGGTCATGTTGAGTGATATGTTGGGTCATGTTGAGTGTTATATTGGGTCATGTTGAGTGATAAATTGGGTCATGTTGAGTGTTATGTTAGGTCATGTTGAGTGATATGTTGGGTCATGTTGAGTGTTATATTGGGTCATGTTGAGTGATAAATTGGGTCATGTTGAGTGTTATGTTAGGTCATGTTGAGTGATATGTTGGGTCATGTTGAGTGATATGTTGGGTCATGAGTGAGGTGCTGGGTTATGTTGATTGAGGTGCTGGGTTATGTTGACTAACATGCTGGGTCATGTTGAATGAAATTCTTCACCTCTTCTATGTACGCTGTTGCGCATGTGTTTAGTGTTAATAATAACAATAATAATAATAATAATAATAATAATAATAATAATAATATTATTATTATTATTATTATTATAGAATTTTCTCATAGTAATTTCTTGATATAGTTGATCATCTTCAAGGATCTTCGTGTATAATTTTTGAAAAAAAAAAACTTGTCTATGCCAGTTTGTTTTGAGAATGGCTTGATGTTTAGAGTATGTCTCATCTGAATGTCTTCAGTTGTTTTAATGGCTGATTCATCTTGTGAGAAGGATGTTGATATACAATATGTTTTATTGTGTATAGGTGTAAATCTGTCTGTATAAGGCAGAGGAGGTGAAGCAAGGCAGAGAGGAGACGGAAGGCAGGTAGGAATGAAGGAAGGCAGGTAGCAATGAAGGAAGGCAGGTAGGAATGAAGGAAGGCAGGTAGCAATGAAGGAAGGCAGGTAGGAATGAAGGAAGGCAGGTAGGTATGAAGGAAGGCAGGTAGGAATGAAGGAAGGCAGGTAGCAATGAAGGAAGGCAGGTAGGAATGAAGGAAGGCAGGTAGGAATGAAGGAAGGCAGGTAGGTATAAGGGAAGGCAGGTGGGAATGAAGGACGGCAGGTGGGTATGAAGGAAGGCAGGTATGAATGAAGGAAGGCAGGTAGGCATGAATGAAGGCAGGTAGGCATGAAGGAAGGCAGGTAGGTATGAAGGAAGGCACGTAGGTAGGAAGGAAGGCAGGTAGGTATGAAGGAAGGCAGGTAGGTATGAAGGAAGGCAGGTAGGTATGAAGGAAGGCAGGTAGGTATGAAGGAAGGCACGTAGGTATGAAGGAAGGCAGGTAGGAATGAAGGAAGGCACGTAGGTATGAAGGAAGGCAGGTAGGTATGAAGGAAGGCACGTAGGTATGAAGGAAGGCAGGTAGGTATGAAGGAAGGCAGGTGGGTATGAAGGAAGGCAGGTAGGTATGAAGGAAGGCACGTAGGTATGAAGGAAGGCAGGTAGGTATGAAGGAAGGCAGGTAGGAATGAAGGAAGGCAGGTAGGTATGAAAGAAGGCAGGTAGGTATGAAGGAAGCCAGGTAGGAATGAAGGAAGGCAGGTAGGTATGAAGAAAGGCAGGTAGGTATGAAGGAAGGCAGGTAGGAATGAAGGAAGGCAGGTAGGAATGAAGGAAGGCAGGGGTATCACCAGAGTGGCTGACTTACCCTGGTGGTGACGCACTGCTGGTGTGTCTGGTAAGGTCAGGCCAAGGTCACTTATCCTGCCCCCGTCAACAGCGGCTCACATGACCTTATTGAGAGAAGTGTGGGTGTGGTTGATCCCCTCCCCCCCCCAAACAGACACCAGAGGCCAGGAGTCAGTGATGGCAATCGAAACAATGTAGGAGGCGGGACCAGGAGCTTAGTCTCGACCCCTCGCAACCACAACTCGGTGAGGACATCTGTCCAGCATTAAATATTTGATTAATCTATTGACACAACATACACACGTGTTTTGTTTTTATAATGCAGAAAATTGTACATACCATCTAAATTGTGCAATGTATATACATCGTAAATTGAACAATGTACATTCGCCTTAAAACTGCATAATATGCAATGACGATACGTTGGGCAAATATTTTTGTTAGTGGGTTAGTGTCTGAGAAGTACATGCCTAGTATGAGCCAGTAGGCCTCCTGCAGTGTTCCTATTATGTTGTTAAGTTGTATGTGTAGAAGCCACGTAACAGTGTATGTGAGTGTGTGTGTGTGTGCCTGAGGCAGAAGTTGCGTGTCTGATAGTCTGGCTACAGTTACCAGGGAGTTACTTAAGGTAGTGATGGAACACTGCCGTGGGGGGTGCTGACGAAGACGAGTGAGAGAGACCTAGAAGTTCACACGAAACATCTAGATCCTGAGAACAACTAACTAGATTAAGGACTGTGGTGTATTATATAAGCATGTGAGTCAAGGAGAGAAAAAACAGAAGACTCTCTCCACCCTCCCCTCACAGCCAGCATGAACACAGGCGAGAAATATACCATACCATATTGGAAAAATGACATAGAATTTACAAGAGAGAGATGGAAGTGGATGATAGACGTGGACTACCTTACAACTACTACCTTAGTGCTGTTACTATCTTGTTACTATCTTATACTACTGGTGTTAGTACGCTGTCACTCAGAAGTGTGTGTACCAGTGGTTCTGCTTCTGGCCACCACCAGTTCTGTTGTTACCACTATAACCACCCTCTACTTCAACCACCACCACCACTACTCTTACTACTACTACTATTGACTTGATTACCTCGTTCTCATCTAATCGCTTGGAGGCAGTTACTCAAAACTTGGGTATTTCCACATTATTGCTGGTAGCCATGGTGTTGCTGGTAGCCCCACAGTGTTGCAGGTAGTCATGGTGTTGCTGGTAGCCATGGTGTTGCTGGTAGCCATGGTGTTGCTGGTAGCCATGGTGTTGCTGGTAGCCATGGTGTTGCTGGTAGCCATGGTGTTGCTGGTAGCTCCATTGTTGCTGGTAGCCATGGTGTTGCTGGTAGCCCTAGTGTTGCTGGTAGCCACGGTGTTGCTGGTAGCCACGGTGTTGCTGGTAGCCACGGTGTTGCAGGTAGCCACGGTGTTGCTGGTAGCCCCACAGTGTTGCTGGTAGCCCCACAGTGTTGCTGGTAGCCATGGTGTTGCAGGTAGCCCTAGTGTTGCTGGTAGCCACGGTGTTGCTGGTAGTCACGGTGTTGCTGGTAGCCATGGTGTTGCTGGTAGCCACGGTGTTGCTGGTAGCCATGGTGTTGCTGGTAGCCCCACAGTGTTGCAGGTAGCCCCACAGTGTTGCAGGTAGCTCCACAGTGTTGCATGTAGCCCCACAGTGTTGCAGGTAGCCCCACAGTGTTGCAGGTAGCCCCACAGTGTTGCTGGTAGCCACGGGACTACCTTCCCCATCCTAGTATTACCACAGTCATGACCAGAGGCTGTGCTCTAAGGAGCAACACGCTGCTACACTTTCTCCTCTTTATTCCAATTACTCCCTTACTTGCTTCTTTATTTACTCCCCCTTTACCTCCTCCCTTACTTACTTCTTTATTTACTCCCCCTTTACCTCCTCCCTTACTTGCTTCTTTATTTACTCCCCCTTTACCTCCTACCTTACTTGCTTCTTTATTTACTCCACCTTTACCTGTTGTGGGTGAGTTGTGAATTGTTGCAACTTCAACTGTGCAAGAAGAACTTGGGAAGCATCAATCAGGGAGACATCAATGGTTCAATCTCCTCCCCCTGTCTCCCTCCCCCTCCCGTCTCCCTCCCCCTCCCCAGTCCCCCCTCACCTCCTCCGGCCGCTGTGGTGGACTGTTAAATCAACACCCCGGGGCAGACGCACAGTGTAAATACACTGAGAGGTGCGTGTCTCTCAGTGTAAATACACTGAGAGGTGCGTGTCTCAGTGTAAATACACTCGAGGGTGCGTGTCTCTCAGTGTAAATACACTGGAAGGTGCGTGTCTCAGTGTAAATACACTTGAATGTGCGTGTCTCTCAGTGTAAATACACTGGAAGGTGCGTGTCTCAGGTTAAATACACTGGAAGGTGCGTGTCTGTGTAAATACACTGGAAGGTGCGTGTCTCAGTGTAAATACACTGGAAGGTGCGTGTCTCAGTGTAAATACACTGGAAGGTGTCTGGAACAATACCGTGGCTACAACAGTTCACAACTAACCCACAATACCCCTCAGATATTTACTGCGTGTCATGTAACAACAATATCCTCCCTGCAAATGCATGAGATATATACATAAAAATTCTTCTCTCTCTCTCTCTCTCTCTCTCTCTCTCTCTCTCTCTCTCTCTCTCTCTTTCTTTCACACACACACGTACACACAAATTTACTTTTTGTGCAATGTTAGTACACTGGAGGATGAGTTGATGGAGGTTCTAGCACACTGGAGGAGTTGATGGAGGTTCTAGCACACTGGAGGTGAGGAGTTCTAGCACTGGAGGTTGATGGAGTTCTAGCACACTGGAGGAGGAGTTGATGGAGGTTCTAGCACACTGGAGGAGGAGTTGATGGAGGTTCTAGCACACTGGAGGATGAGTTGATGGAGGTTCTAGCACACTGGAGGATGAGTTGATGGAGGTTCTAGCACACTGGAGGATGAGTTGATGGAGGTTCTAGCGCACTGGAGGATGAGTTGATGGAGGTTCTAGCACACTGGAGGATGAGTTGATGGAGGTTCTAGCACACTGGAGGAGGAGTTGATGGAGGTTCTAGCACACTGGAGGAGGAGTTGATGGAGGTTCTAGCACACTGGAGGAGGAAGAGTTGATGGAGGTTCTCCTCCATGCGTAAATAATGGAGTATTCTTTATAATATGTTAGGAGGGAGGAAGCTGTCACGGCCATGAACCAGTAACATCTCCAGATGCTGCTGAAAGGCTCTTGATCCCTGGAACTGGAGCTATCTTCTACCCACCCCCTCCCCCACCTTTAACATAGATCAAAGTAGATTACCTCCCCTACTGATTTAGCGCTTACTAATATTACAAATTTGGAGTCTACGATAAGTTCTCAGCCGCGCCGGCAGCGTCAACATCTAACATTGCTACCTGACGTACGATTCAGAGGAATTTCTGTTGTTTTGTTTAAACATTTATCTTTAAGGTAAAACAGTCTAGATAACTTAAAAATATTAACTTGGGCTATCATATTAACTTCTGTTATAGTAATGCTGGGAGTATGTATTAAGATGGCTTACTGAGCAAAACGTGTGTGTGTGTGTGTGTGTGTGTGTTGTGTTACTCACCTAATTGTGGTTGCAGGGGTCGATTCATGGCTCCTGGCCCCCGCCTCTTCACTGGTCGCTACTATGTCTTCTCTCTCTCCCTGCTCCATTAGCTTTATCATGTGATGTATGGATCCTGCCTCCATTACATCACTTCCTGACTATTCCACTTCCTGACAACTCTGTGGCTGAATAAATACTTCCTAACATCCCTCTGACTCATCTGAGTCTTCGACTTCCAATTGTGACCTCTTGTTGCTGTGTCTCATCTCTGGACCAGCCTGTCTCTGTCCACCTTGTCAATTCCTCTCAGTATTTTATATGTCGTTATCATATCCCCCCTATCTCTCCTGCCCTCCAGTAACGTCATGTCGATTTCCCTTAACCTTTGTTCGTAGGACATTTCGCTTAGCTCCAGGACTAGTCTTGACGTGCTTGACCAGGTTCGGGTTCCAAACTGGTGCTGCATACTCCAGTATGGGCCTTACGTGTTGGTAAATTATTCATCTACATGGGCCTTACGTACACGGTGTACAGTGTCTTGAACGATTCCTTACTGAGGTATCGGAACGCTATTCTTAGGTTTGCCAGTCGCCCATATGCTGCAGCAGTTATCTGATTGATTACCTCCCCTGTGTATGTCTGTGTGTGTGTGTACTCACCTATTTGTGGTTGCAGGGGTCGAGTCACAGCTCCTGGCCCCACCTCTTCACTTAGTGCTACTAGGTCCTCTCTCTCCCTGCTCCATGAGGTTTATCGAACCTCGTCTTAAAACTATGTATGGTTCCTGCCTCCACTACGTCACTTTCTAGGCTATTCCACTTCCTGACAACTCTATGACTGAAGAAATACTTTCTAACATCCCTTTGACACATAGGAGTCTTCAACTTCCAATTGTGACCCCTTGTTTCTGTGTCCCATTTCTGGAACATCCTGTCTGTCCACCTTTTCTATTCCTTGTAGTATTTTATATGTCGTTATCATGTCTCCCCTAACCCTCTTGTCCTCCAGTGTCGTCAGGCCGATTTCCCTTAACCTTTCTTTGTAGGACAATTTCCTTAGCTCTGGGACTAGTCCTGTTGCAAACCTTTGCACTTTCTCTAATTTCTTGACGTGCTTGACCAGGTATGGGTTCCAAACTGGTGCTGCATACTCCAATATGGGCCTGACGCATATGGTGTACAGAGTTTTGAACGATATATATATATATTGTGTGTGTGTGAGGGTGTTAGTTACCATTTTGTCCTAGGCACATGTCGATTAGACACTAGGCCTGTTGTATATATGTGTGTGTGTATGTGTAAGGAAACACTTCGAAATGTTTCGGCCCCGCCGGGAATCGAACCCGGGCCCTCCGTGCGTGAAGCGAGAGCTTTAGCCACCATGCCATCGGGGCGTGCGTGCGTGTGTGTGTGTGTGTTTTGTGTGTGTGTGTGTGTGTGTGTGTGTGTGTGTGTTTGTTGTGTGTGTGTGTGTGTGTGTGTGTTTTGTGTACACTTGACAATGGCTGTACTGTATTATGTTATTTACCAAACAATATCTCTACCCTGACTGGTATTTTACACACACAATCACCAGTCATTACATTACACAAATAAGATTGCACCATTATGACTTTACACAAATATAAACAAACTGAAGTGTAACTATATAAGAGACATGTGTGTGTCTGTATGTCTTTATAATGTATTTCAATGTTAATAATGTATATAAATGTTTATAATGTATATCAGTGTTTATAATATGCACCAGTGATTGTAATATACATAAATGTTTATGAAATGCATCAATGTTTATAATATCCATCAGTATTTATAATATATATCAACGTTTATAATATATATTAATGTTTATAATATATATCAATGTTTATAATATACATCAATGATTATAACCATCAGTGTTTATAATATATATCAATGTTTATAAAACATATAAAGAGAGACTGGGGAGAATAAATAATATTAACAGACTTGGGTGAGAGAAATGTAGGGACGTCTTGCAAAAACATGTTTGATCCGAGGAAGGTGAGGAGGTAGCTCTGATTCCTTGAATCAAGAGCCCATTACTAGCGTCAGGAAATGTAGTGATAGGTTCTTAATTCAAGGAACTGGAGCTACTCCCTTGGATCAGACCTGATTGCTGAGTGTTCCCCAGGCGCGGTGTGGGGCCCAAGAGTTTGTGGTCAACACATACTGAAGCGTGGGTAGGGCAGCGTGGGCAAGAGAGCATGGGCATGACAGCGTGGACAAAACAGCGTGAGTAGGGCAACGTAGGTAGGGCAGCGTGGGCAAGACAGCGTGGACAGGGCAGCGTGGGTAAAACAGCGTGGGTAAATCAGTATGGGCAAGACAGCACGGCAGGGCAGCGTGGGTAAGACAGTGTGGGCAAGACAGTGTGGGTAGGGCAGTGGGCAAGACAGCGTGGGCAGGGAAGCGTAAACAGAACAGCGTGGGCAGAACAGCATAGACAAGACAGCTTGAGTAAGACAGCGTGGGCAAGACAGCGTGGGCAAGACAGCGTGGGCAAGACAGCGTGGGCAAGACAGCGTGGGCAGAACAGCGTGGGCAAGACAAGAGAGAGTTGACTGGAATTCGTGCCCACTAGCGTCATTGTGAAAGTTGAAAGTTGCCCATGTTGCCCACACTCTTTTCCTCTAAATCACACTGCCCATGTTGCCCACACTCTTTTCCTCTCACACTCCGCCCATATTACCAGCCTATCTCAACCACGGGGGAGTTGAATGATAGCTCTAGGCCTTTCGTCTTGCAATCAACACATCATCAGGAGCTTGCAATAATGCAGAAAAAAGGAGGTCCAAGCAAATACGGTCACAGGGAACGTTCTAACAAATACGGTCACATGGAACGTTCTTGCAAATACGGTCGCAGGAAGTAACGTTTCGTCGTTTCATTAATATATATTAATAAACAAACTGCGGCATGGCCGGTGATCGAATCCGTGCTACCTTGGACCGCCTCGTGGGAAGCAGGTCAAAATTCTAATCACTGGACCATACAGTCCTACAAAGATGAATAGCCCAGGGAACTAGGCTTGCTTCATCATGCGAGGACATACGCGGCCGTGGTGAGCCCAGGGAACTAGGCTTGCTTCATCATGCGAGGACATATGTGGCCGTGGTGAGCCCAGGGAACTAGGCTTGCTTCATCATGCGAGGACATACGTGGCCGTGGTGAGCCCAGGGAACTAGGCTTGCTTCATCATGCGAGGACATACGTGGCCGTGGTGAGCCCAGGGAACTAGGCTTGCTTCATCATGCGAGGACATACGCGGCCGTGGTGAGCCCAGGGAACTAGGCTTGCTTCATCATGCGAGGACATACGCGGCCGTGGTGAGCCCAGGGAACTAGGCTTGCTTCATCATGCGAGGACATACGCGGCCGTGGTGAGCCCAGGGAACTAGGCTTGCTTCATCATGCGAGGACATACGTGGCCGTTGTGAGCCCAGGGAACTAGGCTTGCTTCATCATGCGAGGACATACGCGGCCGTGGTGAGCCCAGGGAACTAGGCTTGCTTCATCATGCGAGGACATACGTGGCCGTGGTGAGCCCAGGGAACTAGGCTTGCTTCATCATGCGAGGACATACGTGGCCGTGGTGAGCCCAGGGAACTAGGCTTGCTTCATCATGCGAGGACATACGGGCCGTGGTGAGCCCAGGGAACTAGGCTTGCTTCATCATGCGAGGACATACGCGGTCGTTGTGAGCCCAGGGAACAAGGCTTGCTTCATCATGCGAGGACATACGCGGCCGTGGTGAGCCCAGGGAACTAGGCTTGCTTCATCATGCGAGGACATACGTGGCCGTTGTGAGCCCAGGAACTAGGCTTGCTTCATCATGCGAGGACATACGCGGCCGTGGTGAGCCCAGGGAACTAGGCTTGCTTCATCATGCGAGGACATACGTGGCCGTGGTGAGCCCAGGGAACTAGGCTTGCTTCATCATGCGAGGACATACGTGGCCGTGGTGAGCCCAGGGAACTAGGCTTGCTTCATCATGCGAGGACATACGTGGCCGTGGTGAGCCCAGGGAACTAGGCTTGCTTTATCATGCGAGGACATAAGCGGCCGTGGTGAGCCCAGGGAACTAGGCTTGCTTCATCATGCGAGGACATACGCGGCCGTGGTGAGCCCAGGGAACTAGGCTTGCTTCATCATGCGAGGACATACGTGGCCGTGGTGAGCCCAGGGAACTAGGCTTGCTTCATCATGCGAGGACATACGTGGCCGTGGTGAGCCCAGGGAACTAGGCTTCCTTTATCATGCGAGGACATACGTGGCCGTGGTGAGCCCAGGGAACTAGGCTTGCTTCATCATGCGAGGACATACGTGGCCGTGGTGAGCCCAGGGAACTAGGCTTGCTTCATCATGCGAGGACATACGCGGCCGTGGTGAGCCCAGGGAACTAGGCTTGCTTCATCATGCGAGGACATACGTGGCCGTTGTGAGCCCAGGAACTAGGCTTGCTTCATCATGCGAGGACATACGCGGCCGTGGTGAGCCCAGGGAACTAGGCTTGCTTCATCATGCGAGGACATACGTGGCCGTGGTGAGCCCAGGGAACTAGGCTTGCTTCATCATGCGAGGACATACGTGGCCGTGGTGAGCCCAGGGAACTAGGCTTGCTTCATCATGCGAGGACATACGTGGCCGTGGTGAGCCCAGGGAACTAGGCTTGCTTTATCATGCGAGGACATAAGCGGCCGTGGTGAGCCCAGGGAACTAGGCTTGCTTCATCATGCGAGGACATACGCGGCCGTGGTGAGCCCAGGGAACTAGGCTTGCTTCATCATGCGAGGACATACGCGGCCGTGGTGAGCCCAGGGAACTAGGCTTGCTTCATCATGCGAGGACATACGCGGCCGTGGTGAGCCCAGGGAACTAGGCTTGCTTCATCATGCGAGGACATACGCGGCCGTGGTGAGCCCAGGGAACTAGGCTTGCTTCATCATGCGAGGACATACGTGGCCGTGGTGAGCCCAGGGAACTAGGCTTGCTTCATCATGCGAGGACATACGTGGCCGTGGTGAGCCCAGGGAACTAGGCTTGCTTCATCTTGCGAGGACATACGTGGCCGTGGTGAGCCCAGGGAACTAGGCTTGCTTCATCATGCGAGGACATACGTGGCCGTGGTGAGCCCAGGAACTAGGCTTGCTTCATCATGCGAGGACATACGTGGCCGTGGTGAGCCCAGGGAACTAGGCTTGCTTCATCATGCGAGGACATACGTGGCCGTGGTGAGCCCAGGGAACTAGGCTTGCTTCATCATGCGAGGACATACGTGGCCGTGGTGAGCCCAGGGAACTAGGCTTGCTTCATCATGCGAGGACATACGTGGCCGTGGTGAGCCCAGGAACTAGGCTTGCTTCATCATGCGAGGACATACGTGGCCGTGGTGAGCCCGGGGAACTAGGCTTGCTTCATCATGCGAGGACATACGTGGCCGTGGTGAGCCCAGGGAACTAGGCTTGCTTCATCATGCGAGGACATACGTGGCCGTGGTGAGCCCAGGGAACTAGGCTTGCTTCATCTTGCGAGGACATACGTGGCCGTGGTGAGCCCAGGGAACTAGGCTTGCTTCATCATGCGAGGACATACGCGGCCGTGGTGAGCCCAGGGAACTAGGCTTGCTTCATCATGCGAGGACATACGTGGCCGTGGTGAGCCCAGGGAACTAGGCTTGCTTCATCATGCGAGGATATACGCGGCCGTGGTGAGCCCAGGGAACTAGGCTTGCTTCATCATGCGAGGACATACGTGGCCGTGGTGAGCCCAGGGAACTAGGCTTGCTTCATCATGCGAGGACATACGTGGCCGTGGTGAGCCCAGGGAACTAGGCTTGCTTCATCATGCGAGGACATACGTGGCCGTGGTGAGCCCAGGGAACTAGGCTTGCTTCATCATGCGAGGACATACGTGGCCGTGGTGAGCCCAGGGACTAGGCTTGCTTCATCATGCGAGGACATACGGGCCGTGGTGAGCCCAGGGAACTAGGCTTGCTTCATCATGCGAGGACATACGGGCCGTGGTGAGCCCAGGGAACTAGGCTTGCTTCATCATGCGAGGATATACGCGGCCGTGGTGAGCCCAGGGAACTAGGCTTGCTTCATCATGCGAGGACATACGTGGCCGTGGTGAGCCCAGGGAACTAGGCTTGCTTCATCATGCGAGGACATACGTGGCCGTGGTGAGCCCAGGGAACTAGGCTTGCTTCATCATGCGAGGACATACGTGGCCGTGGTAAGCTCACAGCTAATTTTTCATTCTACTCCCGTTTGAATACCAGCCTTCACCAGCAGTCTCTATGTTAATGTAACCACGATACACACACACGCACACACACACACACACAGTGAAGAGGCGGGGCCAGGAGCTATGAATCGACCCCTGCAACCACAACTAGGTGAGTACACACACACAAATTAAATATTGGTGATTTAAATGTACCATTAAGTAGTGATCACCTGTGATATGCTGGTATTCTATTACTTCTCTTTCTCTTCCCCCTCCTTATCTACCTTCTCCTCCTCCTCCTCCTCCTCCTCCTCCTC
>WNWK01000874.1:247500-265000 GCA_009830355.1 Cherax destructor | reverse complement strand
TCTTCTTATTATTATTATTATTATTATTATTATTTACCTTGCCCTTTGGCTATAATAATATTACCTCTGAACTTCTCTGTAAGACACACGCAGACGCACACAGACACACGCAGAGGCACGCAGGCACACGTAGACGCACGCAGACACGCATGCTGTTGCAGTCATCAAGGTAGCAACGCTTGCCCAAGCATGCAACAAGGAACCGCAGATTAATATACATACTGTCTCAGGGACTTGTACACCAGTACAGCAGGAACTGAAGCTAAACTTTCCAGGGCACAGCATAATATTTAAGCCTTGCTGAATTTTCCAGGGCACAGCATAATATTTAAGCCTTGCTGAATTTTCCAGGGCACAGCATAATATTTAAGCCATGCTGAATTTTCCAGGGCACAGCATAATATTTAAGCCATGCTGAAGAGCACAGCAGACTGAAATACTCAGGGGAAGCAGGAAGAAATAATTAATAACTTGAAACAATAATGATAAACGTAAAGAAATATAAATTATAAGAAGGGTTTTAAGGAACATCATCAAGGTTTGTTGTAATATATGCACACAAACACAAGATACTGAAGGATATCTTCAAGATACTGAAGGATATCTTCAAGATACTGAAGGATATCTTCAAGATACTGAAGGATATCTTCAAGATACTGAAGGATATCTTCAAGATACTGAAGGATATCTTCAAGATACTGAATACAACAATAACAACAACTACACCAACAACAATAATACTAACAATAATAATAGTAATAACAATAATAATAATAATTAATAATAATAATAACTAATAATAAAATAATAACTAATAGTAAAATAATAATAACAGTAATAATAATAATATAATTAATAATAATAATAATAATAATAATAGGCAGAATGGCATTACTTTTCAAAGCAAACACAATCTGTTAAATGCTCTTGTTTCTCATTCTTTGCTCTCTCATCTTTAATTCTCTTTTTTTCTTCCCCCTAGACTCACGTTCTCCCCCTAGACTCACGTTCTCCCCCTAGACTCTCATTTCCCCCCTCCTTAGACTCACGTTTCTCTTGGTGAGAGATAACTCAGACTCCGAAGTTGTAACTTGAGAGGTGGTCTGGGCCGGTCCTGGACCATTACCGTTTAAAGTTTCAATTCTAAACTTGGAACTGTTTTTAATTTGGTTCAGCCACAATGTTGTGACTGACTGGTCTTGTTTCTTGCCCTCGCTTTGTCCTGTTTTCTGAAGTTCAGGCTGTTCTTACGCTAAACTGACTTTATTGTCTGTTAAGCTGACGTGAATGTCTGTTAGACTGACTTGAGTGTCTGTTAGACTGACTCGAGTGTCTGTTAGACTGACTCGAGTGTCTGTTAGACTGACTTGAGTGTCTGTTAGACTGTCTTGAGTGTCTGTTAGACTGACTCGAGTGTCTGTTAGACTGACTTGAGTGTCTGTTAGACTGTCTTGAGTGTCTGTTAGACTGACTTGAGTGTCTGTTAGATGTTTCGCTGTAATAGATGTTTCGCTGTCTGTGTGGATAACAGACCGGTAGTACCTCCCCGGATGACTGGTGTCTGTGTGGATGACAGACAGGTAGTACCTCCCCGGATGACTGGTGTCTGTGTGGATGACAGACAGGTAGTACCTCCCCGAATGACTGCTGTCTGTGTGGATGACAGACAGGTAGTACCTCCCCGGATGACTGGTGTCTGTGTGGATGACAGACAGGTAGTACCTCCCCGGATGACTGGTGTCTGTGTGGATGACAGACAGGTAGTACCTCCCCGGATGACTGCTGTCTCTGTGGATGACAGACCGGTAGTACCTCCCTGGATGACTGGTGTCTGTGTGGATGACAGACAGGTAGTACCTCCCCGGATGACTGCTGTCTGTGTGGATGACAGACCGGTTGTACCTCCCCGGATGACTGGTGTCTGTGTGGATGACAGACCGGTAGTACCTCCCCGGATACGACTGTCTGTGTGGATGACAGTCCGGTAGTACCTCCCTGGATGACTGGTGTCTGTGTGGATGACAGACAGGTAGTACCTCCCCGGATGACTGGTGTCTGTGTGGATAACAGACCTGTAGTACCTCCCCGGATGACTGGTGTCTGTGTGGATGACAGACAGGTAGTACCTCCCCGGATGACTGGTGTCTGTGTGGATGACAGACAGGTAATACCTCCCGGATGACTGCTGTCTCTGTGGATGACAGACCGGTAGTACCTCCCTGGATGACTGGTGTCTGTGTGGATGACAGACAGGTAGTACCTCCCCGGATGACTGCTGTCTGTGTGGATGACAGACCGGTTGTACCTCCCCGGATGACTGGTGTCTGTGTGGATGACAGACCGGTAGTACCTCCCCGGATACGACTGTCTGTGTGGATGACAGTCCGGTAGTACCTCCCTGGATGACTGGTGTCTGTGTGGATGACAGACCGGAAGTACCTCCCTGGATGACTGGTGTCTGTGTGGAAGACAGACCGGAAGTACCTCCCTGGATGACTGCTGTCTGTGCGGATGACAGACCGGAAGTACCTCCCTGGATGACTGGTGTCTGTGTGGATGACAGACCGGAAGTACCTCCCCGGATGACTGCTGTCTGTGTGGATGACAGACCGGAAGTACCTCCCTGGATGACTGCTGTCTACCAACCTACTTTCAATCCCACAACAGCGAGTAACATCTCAGAGTATACACACTGAGATATACACAATTCTTGGTGTATATACACTGAGAAACACCTCTCGTTGTATATACAAGTAGTAGGAGTGACTGAGGTTTACACACACACACACACGTCACTAAGGTCGTATCAGTTGGCATTGGTAGATGAATTAGAAACTTGAAGATAATTGCAGGTGTGGACCTTGGCCTTGTCTTACACACCTGTAGATTATCACACTTCCTCTACTCTCCTTCTCCTTGCCACCTGTTTATGTCACGCTTTCTCCCATCTTCTTGTCTCTTGTTATCACGAGATTATATACACCGAGAGGTATGTATCTTTCAGTGTATATATGTCGTGCCGATTAGGTAAAACTTGCGATTTTGTGTATGCAATAATTTCGCAAAAATCATTCTGAACCTAACGAAAAAAATATATTTAATTGTGTTTGTTCATTATTATATTATTGTAAAAGTATCTAAAATATATTTAGTTGGGTTAGGCTAAATTAAATTGCGCTTGTTATAATAAGGTTAGGTAAGTTTTCTAAGATTCTTTTGATTCAAAATTAAAAAAATTTACATCAACATAAATGAAAAAAATATGTCTTTAAACGTATAAAAGAAAATTTTAGAAAGGACTTAATTGTTAATGAGTTCTTGCTAATTGACCAGTTTTACCTATTAGGCACGACATATACACCAATAAGTATGTATTTTTCAGTGTATATATACCGATAGGTACGTATTTCTCAGTGTATATACACCAATAAGTATGTATCTCTCATTGTATATACACCAATAAGTATGTATCTCTCATTGTATATACACCGAGAGGTGTGCACCTCTCATTGCATATACACTGGAAGTTATGTATTTTTCAGAGTATATACAAGTACACTGAATGTTGGGTGTTCTGCTGGGTGCTGGGATATGTCACGGTGTTGTGCTAGGTGCTGGCAGATGTCACGGTGTTGTGCTAGGTGCTAGGAGATGCCACGGTGTGGTGCTAGGTGCCGGAAAATGCCACGGTGTGGTGCTAGGTGCTGGGAGATGCCACGGTGTGATGCTGGGGGCCGGGAGATGCCACGGTAGGGTGCTAGGTGCCCGGAGATGCCACGGTGTGGTGCTAGGTGCCGGGAGATGCCACGGTGTGGTGCTAGGTGCCGGGAGATGCCACGGTGTGGTGCTAGGTGCCGGGAGATGCACTAATTGGAGTGTTGAATGACTTCCTAGGCCACCCCCCTCTGCAACACCAGAAGGCAGCAGCCCCAAATCATTGCTAGGATGGTCGACTCATTGCTAGGATGGTTGACTCATCGCTAGGATGGTCGGCTCGTTGCTAGGATGGTCAAGTCATTACTAGCATGGTCGGCTCGTTGCTAGGATGGTCGGCTCGTTGCTAGGATGGTCGAGTCATTGCTAGGATGGTCGACTCATTGTTAGGATGGTCGACTCGTTGCTAGGATGGTCGACTCATTGCTAGGAGAGTAGACTTATTGCTTGGACGGTCGACTCATTGCTAGAATAGTCGACTCATTACTAGGATGGTCGACTCATTACTAGGATAGTCGACTCATTGCTAGGATGGTCGACTCATTGCTAGGACGGTCGACTCATTGCTAGGAAAGTCGACTCATTAATGGCTAGGATGGTTGACTCATTGCTAGGATGGTCGACTCGTTGCTAGGATGGTCGACTCGTTGCTAGGATGGTCGACTCGTTGTTAGGATGGTCGACTCGTTGCTAGGATGGTCGACTCATTGCTAGGATGGTCGACTCGTTACTACGAGGGTCGACTCGTTGCTAGGATGGTCGACTCGTTGCTAGTATGGTCGACTCGTTGCTATGATAATCGACTCATTGCTAGGATGGTCGACTCGTTGCTAGGATGGTCGACTCATTGCTAGGATGGTCGACTCATTACTAGGATGGTCGACTCATTGCTAGGATGGTCGAATCATTACTAGGATGGTCGACTCATTACTAGGATGGTCGACTCATTGCTAGGATGGTCGACTCATTACTAGGATGGTCGACTCATTACTAGGATGGTCGACTCATTGCTAGGATGATCGACTCATTGCTAGGATGGTCGACTCATTACTAGGATGGTCGACTCATTACTAGGATGGTCGACTCATTACTAGGATGGTCGACTCATTGCTAGGATGATCGACTCATTGCTGGGATGGTCGACTCATTACTAGGATAGTCGACTCATTGTTATTATGGTCGACTCATTACTAGGATGGTCGACTCATTGCTAGGATGGTCGACTCGTTGCTAGGATGGCCGACTCATTGCTAGGATGCTTGACTCATTGCTAGGAGGGTCAATTCATTACTAGGATGGTCGACTCATTGCTAGGATGATCGACTCATTGCTGGGATGGTCGACTCATTACTAGGATAGTCGACCCATTGTTATTATGTTCGACTCATTACTAGGATGGTCGACTCATTGCTAGGATGGTCGACTCGTTGCTAGGATGGCCGACTCATTGCTAGGATGCTTGACTCATTGCTAGGAGGGTCAACTCATTACTAGGATGGTCGACTCATTGCTAGGATGGTCGACTCGTTGCTAGGATGGTCGACTCATTGCTAGGATGCTGACTCATTGCTAGGAGGGTCAACTCATTACTAGGAGGGTCGACTCATTGCTTTGACGGTCGACTTATTGCTATTATAATTGCCTCATTGCTAGGATGGTCGATTCATTGCTAGGACAGTCGAATCATTGCAAGGAGAGTCGACTCATTAATCGCTAGGATGGTTGACTCATTGCTAGGAGTGTCGACTCATTGCTAGGAGGGTCGACTCATTACTAGGATGGTCGACTCAATGCTAGGACGGTCGAATCATTGCAAGGAGAGTCGACTCATCAATCGCTTGGATGGTTGACTCATTGCTTGCTAGGATGGTCGACTCATTGCTAGGAGGGTCGACTCATTGCTAGGATGGTGTGACTAGCGTGTCAGGATCCTGGCTGTGATGACATGCAGGACAGTGGCTGTGTATGTTATGTATGGAGTACATGACCAATGTCCAACAATGATGAGTAGTGGTGGTGGTAGTGGTGTTAGTTGTTATGGTGGTGGTGATGTTGGCAATAAGAGTGGTGGAAGTGGTGGTTAGAGTGGTGGTAGTGGTAGTAGGAGTGGTGGCAGGAGTGGTGGGGTTCAGGGCCGGATCAAGGATCAAGGATCAAGGAGTGTCGATCATGGATCCTCCAGGTGTTATTTACAACGGAACCAAAGGCCATCATAGCCAATCCTAGCTGCGTATGATGCCCCTTCCTAGCTGCATATGATGCCCCGTCCTAGCTGCGTATGATGCCCCTTCCTAGCTGCGTATGATGCCCCGTCCTAGCTGCGTATGATGCCCCGTCCTAGCTGCGTATGATGCCCCTTCCTAGCTGCGTATGATGCCCCGTCCTAGCTGCGTATGATGCCCCTTCTTAGCTGCGTATGATGCCCAGTCCTAGCTGCGTATGTTGCCCCGTCCTAGCTGCGTATGATGCCCCTTCCTAGCTGCGTATGATGCCCCGTCCTAGCTGCGTATGATGCCCCGTCCTAGCTGCGTATGATGCCCCTTCTTAGCTGCGTATGATGCACAGTCCTAGCTGCGTATGATGCCCCGTCCTAGCTGCGTATGATGCCCCTTCCTAGCTGCGTATGATGCCCCTTCTTAGCTGCGTATGATGCCCCTTCCTAGCTGCGTATGATGCCACTTCCTAGCTGCGTAAGATACCCAGTCCTAGCTGCGTATGATGCCCTGTCCTAGCTGTGTATCATGTCCCATCCTAGCTACGTATGATGCCCCATCCTAGCTGCGTATGATACCCAGTCCTAGCTACGTATGATGCCCCATCCTAGCTGCGTATGATACCCAGTCCTAGCTACGTATGATGCCCCATCCTAGCTGCGTATGATACCCAGTTCTAGCTTCATATGATGCCCCATCCCAGCTGCCTATGATGCCCCGTTGTAGCTTCTTATGGTATCCAGTCCTAGCTGCATATGATGCCCAGTTCTAGCTGCGTATGATACCCAGTCCTAGCTGCGTATGATACCCAGTCCTAGCTGCGTATGATACCCAGCCCTAGCTGCGTATGATACCTAGTCCTAGCTGCGTATGATACCCAGTCCTAGCTGTGTATGATGCCCAGTCCTAGCTTCGTATGATGCCCCGTCCCAGCTGCGTATGATACCCAGTCCTAGCTGCGTATGATACCCAGTCCTAGCTGCATATGATGTCCAGTCCTAGCTGCATATGATGCCCAGTCCTAGCTGCGTATGATACCCAGTCCTAGCTGCGTATGATACCCAGTCCTACCTGCGTATGATACCCAGTCCTAGCTGCGTATGATGCCCAGTCCTAGCTGCGTATGATGCCCCGTCCCAGCTGTGTATGATGCCCCGTCCCAGATGCGTATGATGTCCAATCTAAGCTGCGTATGATGCCCCGTTATAGCTGTGTATGATGCCCCGTTATAGCTGTGTATGATGTCCAGTCCTAGCTGCGTATGATGCCCAGTCCTAGCTCCGTAAGATACCCTATCCTAGCTGCGTATGATGCTCAGTCCTAGCTGTGTGTGATACCCACGTTCTTAACACACTGTCAGTGACTTAACACACATTGTCAGTGACTTAACACACACTGTCAGTGACTTAACGCACACTGTCAGTGACTTAACACACACTGTCAGTGACTTAACACACATTGTCAGTGACTTAACACACACTGTCAGTGACTTAACGCACACTGTCAGTGACTTAACACACACTGTCAGTGACTTAACGCACACTGTCAGTGACTTAACACACATTGTCAGTGACTTAACACACATTGTCAGTGACTTAACACACACTGTCAGTGACTTAACACACATTGTCAGTGACTTAACACACACTGTCAGTGACTTAACACACACTGTCAGTGACTTAACCCACACTGTCAGTGGCTTAACACACACTGTCAGTGACTTAACACACACACTGTCAGTGACTTAACACACACTGTCAGTGACTTAACACACACTGTCAGTGACTTAACACACACTGTCAGTGACTTAACACACACTGTCAGTGACTTAACACACACTGTCAGTGACTTAACACACACTGTCAGTGATTTAACACACAATGTCAGTGACTTAACCCACACTGTCAGTGACTTAACACACATTGTCAGTGACTTAACACACACACTGTCAGTGACTTAACACACACTGTCAGTGACTTAACACACACTGTCAGTGACTTAACACACACTGTCAGTGACTTAACACACACTGTCAGTGACTTAACGCACTCTGTCAGTGACTTAACGCACACTGTCAGTGACTTAACACACACTGTCAGTGACTTAACGCACACTGTCAGTGACTTAACGCACACTGTCAGTGACTTAACGCACACTGTCAGTGACTTAACACACACTGCAATGTTTTATAGACCTATGTGGTTTAGGGAAATGAAACCTGCTTTGTATATATCCCGGTAGGCCTATCTCAGATATTACTCTTGTATATATGTTCTTATTGCATGTATGTCTGTAAATAGATCTACTTTGCATAGGCCAATAGGTCTAGTGCAATATTTTCTATTTGTTCTTAGTGTGTTAGTAAGATCACAGTAAACAGGCGTGTCACAATAAGCAAAATAATCACAGTAAAAAAATTAGTCAAATTTCAAGCGCATTCGTCATTTCTCACATTATGAAGGAAGAGTGAGTGTTCTGTATGTGATTTATCACATTATGAAGGAAGAGTGAGTGTTTGTATGTGATTTATCACATTATGAAGGAAGAGTGAGTGTTCTGTATGTGATTTATCACATTATGAAGGAAGAGTGAGTGTTTGTATGTGATTTATCACATTATGAAGGAAGAGTGAGTGTTTGTATGTGATTTCTCACATTATGAAGGAAGAGTGAGTGTTTGTATGTGATTTCTCACATTATGAAGGAAGAGTGAGTGTTTGTATGTGATTTATCACATTATGAAGGAAGAGTGAGTGTTCTGTGTGGGATTTATCACATTATGAAGGAAGAGTGAGTGTTTGTATGTGATTTCTCACATTATAAAGGAGGAGGGAGTGTTCTGTATGTGATTTATCACATTATGAAGGAAGAGTGAGTGTTTGTATGTGATTTCTCACATTATGAAGGAAGAGTGAGTGTTCTGTGTGTGATTTATCACATTATGAAGGAAGAGTGAGTGTTTGTATGTGATTTCTCTGCTCCCGGTCATCTGGCTGACCGACACCACCGACCGACACTTCACCGACCGACACTTCACCGACGGACACTTCACCGACGGACGCTTCACCGACCGACACTTCACCGACGGACGCTTCACCGACGGACACTTCACCGAAGGACACTTCACCGACGGACACTTCACCGAAGGACGCTTCACCGACGGACGCTTCACCGACGGACACTTCACCGACGGACGCTTCACCGACGGACACTTCACCGACGGACGCTTCACCGACGGACACTTCACCGAAGGACGCTTCACTGACGGACACTTCACCGAAGGACGCTTCACCGACGGACACTTCACCGAAGGACACTTCAACGACGGACATTTCACCAAATGGACATATGGTTGAACTGGCCTTCATCACCTTAACTTAACCTAATTATCAGTTCGGTCTATTGTCTGTTCTGCCAGATGGCTGTCGGAGCAATGTTCGTTCGGCCAGTTGTCCTTCGGTCAAATGTCTGTCGGCCAGGTGTCCGTCGGTTATCTGTCCGGCCATGGATTTCTCACATCACTGTTCCTTGATAATGTGAGAAACCACGAAAGCGCTTGGAATTTGACTATTTTTTCACTGCGGTTATCTTGCATGCTCTTAATATGTCAGTAAGTAGCCTCCGGTGTGTGTACTCACCTATTTGTACCCGCCTCTTCACTGGCCGCTACTCGGTCACTCTACCCGCTCCATGAACTTTATCATACCTCTCCTTAAAGCTATGTATGGATTCTGCCTCCACTACATCACTTCTCAAACTATTCCACTTCCTGACAACTCTGTGACTGAAAAAATTCTTCCTAACTTCCCTGTGGTTCTAAGTCTTCAACTTCCAACTGTGTCCCCTTGTTGTGTCCCACCTCTGGAACCTCCTGTCTCTGTCCACCTTGTCGATTCCTCTCAGTATTTTATATGTCGTTATCATATCCCCTTTATCTCTCCTGTCCTCCAGTGTCGCCAGGTTAATTTCCCTTAACCTCTCCTCGTAGGACATACCCCTTAGCTCCGGGACTAGTCTTGCTGTAAACCTTTGCACTTTCTCTAGTTTCCTTACATGCTGTGCTAGGTGTGGGTTCCAAACTGGCGCTGTGTGTGTGTGTTTGTGTGTGTGTGTGTACTCACCTAATTGTACTCACCTAATTGTGGTTGCAGGGGTCGATACTCAGCTCCTGGCCCCGCCTCTTCGCTGTCCGCTACTGGGTCTCTGCTCTCCCTGCTCCATGAGCTTTATCATACCTTGTCTTAAAACTATGTATGGTTCCTGCCTCCACTATATCTTTCTCTAGACTATTCCACTTCCTGACTACTCTGTGGCTGAAGAAATGCTTCCTAACATCCCTTTGACTCATCTGAGTCTTCAGCTTCCAGTTGTGTCCCCTTGTTTCTGTGTTCCCTCTCTGAAACATCCTGTCACTGTCTACCTTGTCGATTCCCCGCAGTATTTTGTATGTCGTTATCATGTCTCCTCTGACCCTTCTTTCCTCCAGTGTTGTTAGTCCTATTTCCCTCAACGTTTCTTCATAGGACAGACCCCTGAGTTGTGGAACTAACCTTGTCGCAAACCTTTGCACTTTCTCTAGTTTCTTTACGTGCTTGACCAGGTGTGGGTTCCAGACTGGTGCTGCATATTCTAGTATGAGCCTGACGTACACGGTGTACAGTGTCTTGAACGATTCCTTGTTAAGGTAACGGAACGCTAATCTTAGGTTTGCCATTCGCCCATATGCTGCCGCAGTTATCTGGTTGATGTGTGTCTCCGGAGACGTGCTTGGTGTTATACTCACCCCAAGGTCTTTCTCCTTTTCCGAGGTTTGTAGCCGTGTGTGTGTGTGTGTGTGTGTGTGTGTGTTTGTGTGTGTGTGTGTGTGTGTGTGTGTGTGTGTGTGTGTGTGTGTGTGTGTGTGTGTGTGTGTGTGTGTGTGTAGGGGTGAGAGGTGAAGGTAGGACATTCAACACACCTGTCTCTTAACAACACCTCACTCGGTGAAAACATATTATTATTATTATTATTATTATTATTATTATTATTATTATTATTATTATTATTATTATAAATAATTAATTATTACTATTAGTGTTGTTGTTATTGGTGTTGCTGGTATTGTTATTGTTGTTTGTTGTTGTTGTTGTTGTACATCTACGTGGATCTCCTGTTGCTAATTTTACAAACTGTTGTTGAGTCTGTTACTTTCTTCAATACGCGTCTGCTTCATCCCCGTTGTGCATCTTCTGTTTCTTGCTTCCCCACTCCACCTGTTCCTTTTGTTCTAGCAGGCTGTTGGTGATTGTGTGACACAGGATCATCGTGTTGTCTGTCTTCCGCTCATTGTCTATATATTGCCATTATTATCACTGCTAGTTCAGATCTTGCACCTTCTTGCCTCATCCACTACAATGTGAAGATTAAGACACATGTTAAATACATAGCAGGTAGTAATGAAATAAAGATGATGTAATCAGTAGAAAAAGTATTTGGGTGGTCAGTCCCTGACCTCCATGGTCTGGAACGATATCATTCCAGACCATGGAGTTGAACTCTTATCCAGGCTGAGGGACTGACCACCTCAAATACTTTTTCCACAAGGTTATGGACTGATTACATCTTTATTTCATTACTACTTCTCCCTCTGTATTTGACTGAAGAAGTCTACTGTGTAGGTGAAACGTTTCATCAATAAAGACACCCAGGTGTTGCACATGTGTCTTAATCTTCATCTTGTATGTATTTTATACTATTTTCAATAATACTACAATATACATATCAGTGATGCTGGTGTGGAGTTCACTACTTCCTGTCTCTCTCACCTTGTATACTGGCATCAAAGTTGCTGTTTTCCAGGTGTGAGGCAGTTGTTCCCTCTGTAGTCAAGTGCCAGGTGTGAGGCAGTTTTCCCGTCTGTAGTCAAGTGCCAGGTGTGAGGCAGTTGTTCCGTCTGTAGTCAAGTGCCAGGTGTGAGGCAGTTGTCCCGTCTGTAGTCAAGTGCCAGGTGTGAGGCAGTTGTCCCGTCTGTAGTCAAGTGCAAGGTGTGAGGCAGTTGTTCCCTCTGTAGTCAAGTGCCAGGTGTGAGGCAGTTGTTCCCTCTGTAGTCAAGTGCAAGGTGGGAGGCAGTTGTCCCCTCTGTAGTCAAGTGCCAGCTGTGAGGCAGTTGTCCCGTCTGTAGTCAAGTGCAGAACTTTGCTATAGTGCCATGCAGTGTTTCTTCATCGTTCACTGCAACATGGACATATGTTGTCCAGGTTCAAGTGGTCTCCAGATCCCTCAGTGGTTACCTTACGGTCTTCCTTTCTGGCACCATTCTTACCTCCTACTGTCTTCCTTTCTGGCACCATTCTTACCTCCTACTGTCTTCCTTTCTGGCACCATTCTTACCTCCTACTGTCTTCCCTTCTGGCACCATTCTTACCTCCTCACAGATGAAGTTTCACAAGTGTCTTATACATCAACATCAACAGTAACTTGTGCATACTTCAGTGTCGTGTTAAATCTTCCTGCAGATGTGGTTCTTAAGCTGTTCTAGTTCTGATGTGACCTTCGACCCTGTCTGGATCCTCTTCTCTGACTCCTTATTCACTTTACACATTCATTATTCGCTCTTCCCCCTTGTTTACACTTCTCTCTCTCCTTCTCTGTGTGCTGGGAATTTTCTGTATTTCTTCTCTCACAGTGGTTTTTACCAGAAGAAGAAATGGAAGAGGAGGAAGAAGAAAATTAAACAAGAGGAAGAAGAAGATGAGAAAGATATAATAATAATAATAATAATAATAATAATAATAATAATAATAATAATAAGAAGAAGAAGAAGAAGAAGAAGAAGAAGAAGAAGAAGAAAAGAAGAAGAAGAGGTGTTAAGTAAGGCAGGAAACAGGTTTAACAAGGACACACAAGTTACCCTGAAAATATTCAAGTGTCGATTGATCTTATTATTCTATGATAATGTTTGTTGCTGATGCTATTTTTGTAATAATAATAATAATAATAATAATAATAATAATAATAATAATAATAATAATAATAATAACAATAATAATAACAACAATAATAATAATAACTGAGACACAAGGAAAATGTCTCTCAGGAAGAATGAGGGGAATTGGTCGGGAAAATTAGCAGGTGTTGGCGTTCCTGGATGTGTTTACATGGTGCCAGCAGGACACTGACGCTGCTGACTAGAATTTTCCTCATGTTGAGAGAGAGAGAGAGAGAGAGAGAGAGAGAGAGGGTGGGATTGACAGAGTTGAGTTTGACGGGAATTTAAAGGTTCCTGGGTCCTCTCATACGTGAAGAATTAGAAACATGTGCAACATCTGGGTATTTTTATTTGTAGACGTTTCGCCCTCCAGTGGCTTTATCAATACAAGGTCATAATATGAAGACTGTAGAACTATATACAAAAGATGAGGTAATCAGTCCCTCACTACCTCATCTTTTGTATATAGTTCTACAGTCTTGTATTGATAAAGCCACTGGTTGGCGAAACGTCTACAAATAAATATACCCAGATGTTGCACATGCGTCTAATTCTTCATCTTGTACATTTTATCATACGTACTTTTAAAAGTGTGCATGTAGACTGTGTCAGTCACCTCGTTAAATGTTGTGGTCGTAGACGTGGTAGATGAGGTTCAGTGTAGACAAATGTAAGGTTCTAATCCTAGGAAAATAAAATAACTCTGGTAATTATGAGCTAAATAATATGGATCTTAGACAGCTGAATGCGAGAAAGACTGAGGAATTCTGGTCAGGATAAATTAAAAGCCACGATAACAGTGCATAAGTGTTCGCAACAGTTAGGTATCGTTATTCCGAAACGTTTCGCCTACACAGTAGGCTTCTTCAGTCAAGTACAGAAGCAGTAGAGATTTGAAGACTATATAATCAGTCCATCACCCTTGAAGACGCAGTTTTGAGGTGGTCAGTCCCTCAGCTGAGGGACTCACCTGTCAACACTGTATACCATTTTCATATTCGCAATAACGATATAATTCCTAGGTTCATATCAAGAAGTATAAATAAAAGAAGTCCTATGGTTATACTCTTCATATTTTTAGTAATTCTCCATTCAGAATATGCTGCGCACTTCTGGTCTCTATGTTGATAAATAAACATAAATGCGCTGGAAAGACATACAGAGAGGATAAAGATGATCCCATGTATCAGAAATCTTCCCTACGAGGACACACTGAGGGCCCTGAATCTACACTCTCTGGAAAGGCGTAGAATTAGGGGGATATGACTGAGGTGTAGAAATGGAAGATAGTAATAAATAAAGGGGAATATAAATAACGTGCTGAAGGTATCTAACCAAGATAGGACTCGCAACAATGGATAAAAGTTAGACAAATTTTTATTTAAGGATATTGCGAAGTACTAGTTTGGCAGTAGAGTTGTGGATAAATGGAACAAACTCCCGAGTGGGGACATCAGGGCCAAAACTTTGGGTACTTTTCAATATAGATTGCACAGGTATATGAGTGGGTATGAGTTACACCTTCCTAGCATGAGCCAGTAGTCCTACTGTATGTTCCCTCACTCTTACTATGTGTACTTATAACCTCTGTGTGGCACATGTGTGTGTTCCTAGAGTCTACCCATGCCCTCCTGCCCCGCCCTCTGCCTCACATTTCAGTTTTTGTCTGCTGTATTAAAACACCTGAGGAGTTCGTACGTTGTTTTATCATGTCTCTCCTGGCAGGTCTCTTCCAATTTTCACATTAATTTTCAGATATGTATGACACACGTCATGTACAATATCCTGAAGGATTTTTTATTGAGGTGTCTTAAGGCAACTCTAAGATGTACTAGACTCGTATGTGCTGCTGATGTCATGCCTTACATGCGCCTCTGGCGATATGTTCGGTGTAATAATTATTCCAAGGTCCTTCTCTTTATCTGTTTTCAGTAGCTTCTTCCCTCCCATCTTATACAGGATCTGATCTTCCTTCACACTCGCTGACGCGCATTACACTCGTCTGGATTAACCTCTAGTAGTCATATGTTGGATCAGATAAAATAACATTTTGGCACATTTTTCTTAATTTTTTAATAATCCACATATTTTTCAATGTAAATTCACATGAAAAATGCAAGAAAATCCAAGAGATTAGGTATTTTTTTGTACTCTAAAATAATGGATTTTTAGTGGAGTGTGTCCAGGTGTTGATGTACCTCCTCTGTGGTGGTCAGTCCCTCAGTTGAGGGACTGACCACCTCTACCATCTCTACTGCTTCTCCTACTTCTGTACTCGACTGAAGAAGCCTACGGTGTAGGTGAAACGTTTCGGAATAGATACCTAAGTGTTGCACATGTATTTTACTTATCAACATCTCTGTGGTTATGTTATAAATAGTTTGGATAACCCACACGTTGAAGAATTAGACACTTTTGCAACATTTGTGGAATATTTATTGTTCAAACGTTTCGCCAACAAGTGGCTTCCTCAGTCCGATGCAGAGATGGATAGTGGAAGGAGTGAGGTAATCAGTCCCTCAGCTGGAGTCTTATATGTTTATGTTAGTAAAGGACATTCACTAATGTGACATTTTATTGTGGCAACTCGCTCTCCAGGAGCTTCGCGTTACAAGCGATATGGACACAGTTGGTATATATACTGTCAAGGTGAGGTGAAAACTAGTGGTGTTAAAAGTAGTAGTGATATAAGTAGTATTAGTAGTAGTAGTAGTAGTAGAAGTAATACAAGGTAGAACATCAATATGCACATGAGTAAGGATAAAACAATACTTGGGTAGTATACAAGGTTAGACAAATATTTGCTGGAGGTTGAATATGAAGGCCAGTAGGAGTGTTCCACATCTACGATGTGTTAAATAAGCAGGAGAGACTATGTGATGGTAGGGTCTCTCCTGCTTATTTAGCACATCGTAGATGTGGAACACTCTACTGGCCTTCATATTTCAACCTCCAGCAGAAATATTTGTCTAACCTATTGTTATACTACCCAAGTATTTGTTTTATCACCTTTTACTCATGTGCATATTGATTGTTCTACCTTATTGTATTACTTCTACTACTACTACTACTACTAATACTACTTATATCACTACTACTTCTAACACCACTAGTTTTTTTCACCTCACCTTGACAGTATATATATACCAACTGTGTCCATATATCGCTTGTAACGGCTTGAGAAAGCTCCTGGAGAGCGAAACGTTGCCACAATAAAATGTCACATTAGTTGCAATTGTGTCCTTTTACTTAACATATTGTCGGTAATTCTACCAATATTATTACACTTATATGTTTAGTCCATCAGTCTTGATATTGAAGGATTAAACACATCGACTGAAGATCGAGGGACTGATTCCCTCATTCCTCCTCCTTCCACCATTCATATCTGCACCGGACTGAGGAAGCCACGAGTTGGCGAAACGTTTCCACAATAAATATTCCACAAATGTTGAAAAAGTGTCTTAATTATTCCCCAGTGTTCTCATCATTACTCATCTTCCTGTCACCAGCAGACAACGATATTAACAACTAATATCTTCTGGCAGAATATTTACATAAGGAAGAAGGACACAAGTGCAACTAATGTTACATTTTATTGTGGCAACGTTTCGCTCTCCAGGAGCGAGCGAAACGTTGCCACAATAAAATGTCACATTAGTTGCACTGATATCATTTTACCTAATATATTGTGGGTAATTCTACCAACATTATTACAGAATATTTACATATACCAGGAAAAGTGAGGGTTCCAGTACTGATGCTTGAGGGACCCCTCAGGTAACTCTCACCCATTATGATGTTTCCTTCCTTGTCATAACTCTGTCTACTGTCCCCTCACACTCACTGATCCAGCAGAGCACTGTTCCCGGCACTCCTGCTTCCTCTTTCAGTGTATGTGTCACTCTCTGGTGACCTGCTGTATTATACAGTCTTCTGGCAGCCCAATAAAACGTAGTCGACTCATTTTTTTCTCTCTTGCTTAATATCCGTTGTTTTGTCATAGAATTCCAGTGTGTGTGTGTGTGTGTGTGTGTGTGTGTGTGTGTGCGTGTGTGTTTGTGTGAGAGAGAGAGAGAGAGAGAGAGAGAGAGAGAGAGAGAGAGAGAGAGAGAGAGAGAAATACCACCGTGGTTATCTTACATATTGATATCACATCAGGTACTTGTCTAGGTAAGCAGGTACTGGTGTAGGTAAGCAGGTACTGGTCTAGGTAAGCAGGAACGGGTTTAGATAAGCAGTTAATGTTGTAGATAAGCAGTTAGTGGTGTAAGTAAGCAGGTAGTGGTCTAAGAAAGCAGGTAGTGGTCTTAAGTAAGCAGGTAGTAGTCTATGAAAGTAGATAGTGGTCTAATTAAGCAGGTAGTGGCGTAGGTAAGCAGGCAGGTAGTCATAACTATCAGGCAGGAACAACGCGCCACTGTGTCCTAGTTTCCTGCTATTGTTTTCAGCCACACCTACTACAGTGTGTCGTTATTGAGGTGTGTCGTTGTTGGGGTGTGTCGTTGTCGGTGTGTGTCGTTGTTGGTGTGTCGTTGTTGGTGTGTGTCGTTGTTGGGGTGTGTCGTTGTTGGGGTGTGTCGTTGTTGGTGTGTGTCGTTGTTGGG
>WNWK01000874.1:200000-245000 GCA_009830355.1 Cherax destructor | reverse complement strand
GACGTCTTGTTGTAGTGACTGACGTCTTGTTGTAGTGACTGACGTCTTGTTGTAGTGAATGACGTTTGTTGCAGTGACTGACGTCATGTTGTAGTGACTGACGTCATGTTGTAGTGACTGACGTCTTGTTGTAGTGACTGACGTCTTGTTGTAGTGAATGACGTCTTGTTACAGTGACTGACGTCTTGTTATAGTGACTGACGTCATGTTGTAGTGACTGACGTCTTGTTGTAGTGACTGACGTCTTGTTGTAGTGACTGACGTCTTGTTGTAGTGACTGACGTCTTGTAGTGACTGACGTCTTGTTGTAGTGAATGACGTCTTGTTGTTGTGAATGACGTCTTGTTGCAGTGACTGACGTCATGTTGTAGTGACTGACGTCATGTTGTAGTGAATGACGTCTTGTTGTAGTGACTGACGTCTTGTTGTAGTGAATGACGTCTTGTTGCAGTGACTGACGTCTTGTTGTAGTGACTGACGTCATGTTGTAGTGACTGACGTCTTGTTGTAGTGACTGACGTCTTGTTGTAGTGACTGACGTCTTGTTGTAGTGACTGACGTCTTGTTGTAGTGACTGACGTCTTGTTGTAGTGACTGACGTCTTGTTGTAGTGACTGACGTCACTACAGGGGACGGGGGAGTGGAGGATGGGGAGCGATGGAGGAAGGATGAGAGACGGAGTAGAATGAGGATAGGAGGGGGAGGAGTGTTGGAGGATGGGATAGGGGGTGGAAGGAGAGAGGGTGGATGGAGGATGGGAGGGGGAGTTTTGGAGGATGGGGAGTAATGGAGGGAGAGGGGTGGATGGAGGATGGAAGATGGTGGATGGATGGGAGAAGGGATGGAGGGAGGATGGGAGATCGTGGATGGGGGCTGGGAGGGGGGTGGATGTAGGATTGGAGAGGGGTTGGAGGGAGGATGGGTGCGGTAGGGAGGGGGAGTGGTTTGGAAGGGAGGGGGAGTGGTTTGGAAGGGAGGGGTTGAGGGTAAACTGAACAGTACCAACACAACACATTAATGGTCCTGTAAGAATACACAAAAAGTCTTCAGAAAGTTGTGACATTTAGCGGCGCCATTCTTGGAATACTCGACCTTGACTTATGCTCTCAAGAATGTTGCCTCCACCATGTTCTGTGTGTGTGGGGGAGGTGTGTGGGGGAGGGGAAGGTGTGTGGGGGAGGGGGAGGTGTGTGTGGGAGGGGAAGGTGTGTGGGGGAGGGGAAGGTGTGTGTGGGGTAAGGGAAGGTGTGTGTGGGGAAGAGGGGAAGGTGTGTGGGGAGGGTAACGTGATGCTTTGCTTTCGCTTTGATCGCTTTGAAGAGTTTCGAGAGTATCTACTCTCTGAGCCCGGCCATGGGCCAGGCTCGTCTGGTGCTTGCCTGGTCAACCAGGCTGTTGCTGCTGGAGGCCCGCTGCCCCACATATCCATCACAGCCTGGTTGATCTGGCACCTGGTGAAGATATTTGTCCAGTTTCCTCTTGAAGGCTTCTACACTGGTTCCAGCCGTGTTTCGGATATCTTCTGGTAAGATGTTGAATAGTCTGGGACCCCGGATGTTAATACAGTGCTCCCGTATTGTCCCCACCGCACCCCTGCTCCTCACTGGGTTTATTTTACACTTTCTCCCATATCTCTCACTCCAGTATGTTGTTATGGCAGTGTGCAGATTTGGGACCAGGCCCTCAAGTACTTTCCATGTATATATTATCATGTATCTCTCTCTCCTCCGCTCCAATGAGTACATGTTCAAGACTTGAAGGCGTTCCCAATAATTTAGATGTTTCAATGGCTCAATGTGAGCCGTAAACGATCTCTGGATTTGCTGAGGGGGTTGTAAGGGAGAGTGTAGCTAGGTGCTAGACAGCATACTCCACCTATATTCAGAACCTTAAAACTACTCACCATAAAAAATATTCATACCTATTCATGTGCCTTCTACATACATAAAACTCTACATGCTAATATTAACCCTGCGCTCAGAATTCTCCTCAACAACTTTAATAGGTCCCACGAACATGACACAAGACACAGATCACTATTTGACATACCCCGAGTCCATACTAACCAATGTAAAAATTCTATGCACATAAAGGGCCCCAAAATCTGGAATTCATTACCAGTAAATATCAAGTTAACCTTGTCGGAAAATCAATTCAAGACTCTTCTCAAAAGTCACCTACTCACCCTATACTAAATACTCATACTGTAACAAACTTCCAAACCCAATATTATTTTACTTAAGAAGATCTCATTTTGATATGTTCATCCTCCTTAACACTTGTTGCAATCTCATATCATCATATTGTCATTTAAAATCTTATAGTATCATCATTTTCTTAATTTGAAATAAAATATATACCTAGATGAAACTCTAAAAACTATTTCTAGTATTGTTATTATACTAGTATAGCATCAACATACTGTAATTTGAAATAAATTCTACAACTAGATTAAACTCAACCAATTTCTCTTGTATTGTCTTTAAATAGTATGTATAACCATTTAATAATTTAAATAATATGAACTAGAATAAACTCAATCAATTTCTTTAGCATTAAGTACTTAGTGAATAAGTCTCTAGAATAAACTGCCCTAATGCCATGGCATGCCAGTGGCTCTCCTTGCATTACAGTTTTATAATTGTATTATATTTGTAACTACCAATAACATTGTACACTTGTAACATGCATTGAAATAAAAATTATTATTATTATTATTATTATTATTATTATTATTATTATTATTATGTCTTTGTTATCGTATCTTTGGTTATGTTGTGGTGATGCGCAGACAACAATGTACAACAGTGGATACCTTATAATAGTTAAGGTGTATCAGAGATAGTATGAGTGCCAGTAGTGACCCTCGGTAATAGAACGAGTGTCAGTAATGATCCTTAGGGAACCCCTCTTGTTACACATGCCCACCATCATCATTCCTCCCTCACCAGCATTTTGTTTAACTCTTGGAAAAACTCCCTGAAAAATCCCATAATAATAATAATAATAATAATAATAATAATAATAATAATAATAATAATAATAATAATAATATCTTTATTTCTACAAGTACAAGTACAAGAAAAACAGTCCTAGATGATATAATGACATGCTACTACATAGAAAGCCGCTTCAAGCTTCAAGCTCCCACACCACCGTATGTCCTCGGACCAAGAGTGACACACCTAGCGTCGCTGGGTGCTTGGTTCTTGTAGGATTGCGTAGTCCTGTGGTTTAAGGCGTCATGTGGTTCTCGCTCACTCACTCACTCCCCTCCTCCACACACACACCTTCCCCTCCTCCACACACACACCTTCCCCTCCTCCACACACACACACCTTCCCCTCCTCCACACACACACACCTTCCCCTCCTCCACACACACACACCTTCCCCTCCTCCACACATACCTTCCTCTCCTCCACACACACACCTTCCCCTCCTCCACACACACACACCTTCCCCTCCTCCACACACACCTTCCCCTCCCCTACACACACCTTCCCCTCATCTTCCTCTCTGGTCTCACTGATTCCCCTCATCTTCCTCTCTGGTCTCACTGATTCCCCTCATCGTCCTCTCTGGTCTCACTGATTCCCCTCATCTTCCTCTCTGGTCTCACTGATTTCCCTCATCGTCCTCTCTGGTCTCACTGATTCCTCTCATCGTCCTCTCTGGTCTCACTGATTCCCCTCATCTTCCTCTCTGGTCTCACTGATTCCTCTCATCTTCCTCTCTGGTCTCACTGATTCCCCTCATCGTCCTCTCTGGTCTCACTGATTTCCCTCATCTTCCTCTCTGGTCTCACTGATTCCTCTCATCTTCCTCTCTGGTCTCACTGATTCCTCTCATCTTCCTCTCTGGTCTCACTGATTCCCCTCATCTTCCTCTCTGGTCTCACTGATTCCCCTCATCCTTTTATTGACTTTCAGTATCAACGTGAAGCAAGAGTTGCCCTCTCTATATTAGTGTTGATGTTCCTTAACGAAGTTCCTTCTCTCCTGAACCCGTATTGGTGTTCCTTGACAAAGTTCCTTCCCTGCAGAACCCGTATTTGTGTTCCTTGACAAAGTTCCTTCCCTGCAGAACCCGTATTGGTGTTCCTTGACAAAGTTCCTTCCCTGCAGAACCCGTATTGGTGTTCCTTGACAATTTTCCTTCCCTGCAGAACCCGTATTGATGTTCCTTGGCAAAGTTCTTTTTCCATATGTTGCATCAATCTCCTTGTTTTTTGTTGTTTTATATAATTTTGCACAATAAATCTACCAGAGATGTTAGTCAATGTGTGTGTGTGTGTGTACATATATTCCTTCCTTATATTACACTTATCATAAGATAAACATATATTATGTTACATAATATATCTCCATCTTACTCCCATTCATCTTATATATCTCATCATAATTCTTGTATTTAACAGATTATTTTATTACCTCTTCGATTTGTTTATTAAAGCTTCCAGGTAGGCCACGGGGCCTGGCTGGAGGGGCCCCGGGGCCTGGCTAGAGGGGCCCCGCAGGCCTGGCTGGAGGGGCCACGGGGCCTGGCTGGAGGGGCCCCGTGGCCTGGCCTAGCAAGTAGGTATCTGGGTGTTAGTCAGCTGGTGTGGGTCGCATCTTGGGGAACAAGATCGAGGACCACAGTGGAAATAATGCACTGCCTTTCTTGAGTTATCCTGGGTGGCTAACCCTCCAGGGTTAAAAATCCGTACGAAATCTTATCTTACTTCCCTCTATTGACCTTTGACCTAATGAGAGACGTTTCGGTCATGGTAGACCTTTATCGCTCTACTTAGAGCGATACGTGCTCTTGTCAGTCAAAGTTTGCCCTACATATAGATTATTTTTTTGTCATGTTTGTGGGCGAGTCGTCGAGGTACCGTAATACTCTGACCTGTCGTCCACAGCATGCCAGCCAGCGCGAGAAGCAGTCGTGGGTCAGGGGGAAGTGGCGGTGGACGACGACACCACCACGACAACAACATCTACCAGGACAACCACCACAGCAACCACGACGACCACCACAACCACAATGGCACCTACGGTGTGGTGGCCACACAGTACTACGAGTCCGGACCACCAGCGTCCAAGATGCAGCTCTCAACGGTGAGTACTGTGAGTACGTGGAAGTACATGTGAGTACGTGGAAGTACATGTGAGTACGTGGAAGTACATATGAAGAACATGGGAAAGACAGGATATGTTACCATGTGTCTCCTGCAGACTGAGTTATGTGTGTAACTACTGTGTGTCTGCTGGAGACTAACTTAGTTATCTGTATAACTACTGTGTTATCATGTGTCTGCTGGAGACTAACTTAGTTATCTGTGTAACTGCTGTGTTACTGTGTCTGTTGGAGACTAACTAACATAGTTATCTTTGTAACTAATGTGTTACTGTGTCTGCTGGAGACTAACTACCTTAGTATCTGTGTAACTACTGTGATCATGGTGCAGTCTTAGTGACCCTGGTGCTGTCTTAGTGACCCTCGTGCTGTCTTAGTGACCCTGGTACAGTCTTAGTGACCCTGGTGCTGTCTTAGTGACCCTCGAGCAGTCCTAGTGATTCTAGTGCAGTCTTAGTGACCCTGGTGCTGTCTTGGTGACCCTGGTGCAGTCCTAGTGACCCTAGTGCTGTCTTGTTAACCCTGGTGCAGTCCTAGTGACCCTGGTGCTGTCTTGGTGACCCTGGTGCAGTCCTAGTGACCCTAGTGCTGTCTTGGTGACCCTGGTGCAGTCCTAGTAACCCCTATTGCAGTCGATACTCTTTTAAAGCTGTATTATTTTCTTAGTTATAATCAAGGTAAGCAGTCTGCCCCAGTGTTCCATAACTCAGATTCCATAAACACTTAAAGTTGCACTTCTTGCTTCGTGAGTTTCGTGAAACTGTTTCGTGTTACTGAAACTATGTGCTTCAAACAAAGCATCTTTTGAGTGCTTCAGATTCGCTTAGCATCCCAAAGATTTAAATGAGTTTCTGTTTCCTTAGAGAGTCAATATTCGTGTATTTATTCATGTTTTTTTCTGTTGTTGATAGTATAAAATATCGACAAGATGAAGATTAAGACACAGTAGGCTTCTTCAGTCAAATACAGAGTTATCAGTCCATCATCCTTAGAGAAATAGTTTGAGGTGGTCAGTCCCTCAGCCTGGAGAAGAGTTCAGTTCCATGGTCTGGAACAAGGTGGTCAGTCCCTCAGCCTGGAGAAGAGTTCAGTTCCATGGTCTGGAACAAGGTGGTCAGTCCCTCAGCCTGGAGAAGAGTTCAGTTCCATGGTCTGGAACAAGGTAGTCAGTCCCTCAGCCTGGAGAAGAGTTCAGTTCCATGGTCTGGAACAAGGTGGTCAGTCCCTCAGCCTGGAGAAGAGTTCAGTTCCATGGTCTGGAACAAGGTGGTCAGTCTCTCAGCCTGGAGAAGAGTTCAGTTCCATGATCTGGAACAAGGTGGTCAGTCCCTCAGCCTGGAGAAGAGTTCAGTTCCATGGTCTGGAACAAGGTGGTCAGTCCCTCAGCCTGGAGAAGAGTTCAGTTCCATGGTCTGGAACAAGGTAGTCAGTCCTCAGCCTGGAGAAGAGTTCAGTTCCATGGTCTGGAACAAGGTGGTCAGTCCCTCAGCCTGGAGAAGAGTTCAGTTCCATGGTCTGGAACAATGTGAAGTTGAAGCGTGAGAACCAAGTCTTAAATACTGTCGTAGGTGAGGTGGAAGATCTGGATAATGTTGTATCTATGTAGGTGAAACTGTTGTACATGTATCTTAATCTTCACGTTTGTTCCTGAATACTGGAGGTTATGTTGGAACTGGAATTGTACATGTATATAAACATAGATAAGGTAATGACGCTTAGATATAATGGATATCTTCATTAATCACAGTTTATAGCGCACATATGACGTAGGCGAAGCGTTGTGGTTGATTAAGGTATCCAAGTCATCTTGAGTGTCATGTACCCTAGGAGGGAGGCGAGAGAGTGAGAGCCATTTGCTTTTCTATTCATGGCTCATACACATGTATAAAACGCGACAGTCCTTAATATAGATAGAAATAGACAGTTTTTTCTCAGTAGATAGCCTCGGTGAGGCCTTGCAAGTTCTGTGCTGTCTTTCCAGGGTACCTCTGCATGTATATACGCCTCTGACCTTCCATGTATTCCCGTGAACCTCCATGTATTCCCGTGAACCTCCATGTATTAACGTGAACCTCCAAGTATTAACGTGAACCTCCATGTATTCCCGTGAACCTCCATGTATTAACGTGAACCTCCATGTATTAACGTGAACCTCCATATATTAACGTGAACCTCCATGTATTAACGTGAACCTCCATGTATTAACGTGAACCTCCATGTATTAACGTGAACCTCCATGTATTAACGTGAACTTCCATGTATTAACGTGAACCTCCATGTATTAACGTGAACCTCCATGTATTAACGTGAACCTCCATGTATGCCCGTGAACCTCCATGTATTAACGTGAACCTCAATATATTAACGTGAACCTCCATATATTAACGTGAACCTCCATGTACTCCTGGAACCTTCTTTGTATTTCCGGGACCTTCCATATATTCCCCGGACCTTCTATGTATTCCCGGGACCTTCCATGTATTCCCGGGACCTTCCATGTATTCTCGTGACCTTCCATATATTCCCGGGACATTCCATGTATTCCCATGTATTCTTCTACACACCATGTCCACTTTATATTCGTTTTTTATATAATTAGGTGATCCAAACTTAACATATTTAAGATGAGTCTGACAATTATGGAGTGTTGTTAGTGTATTGATGTTAATGAATAACCTTGTTAATGGATAACCTTGTTAATGAATAACCTTATTAAGGGATAACCTTGTTAATGTAAGACGTTGTTAATGTATATTTCAAGGTACGTTTCTCTGGTCTTGTCTTCTGAGTATCCAAACAATTTATACTCATATCTAAGTATTCAGAATACAACGATACTTTGAACATATCAACATTAAAACTGATCCAGAAAGGTTAGGTAAGGTTCGTCAGGAAACAGAATAAGTGTTTCCTGGAGCTTTTGGTCATCTGACTGAGGCCTTCCGCTGGCTTGCCGGTCCATCCCTTTAAAAATTAGGGTTATAGTTAATCCAGCAAATTTCCGACCACTGTGTTAAGTACTTCTGGCAGTGTGGCAGACACACAGATGATGATCAAACCAAATGCAAAGTGTGTGGCCAGCGTTATGGCCACTATCTTAAACACGATGTGCTTAAATGTCCACTTATTGAGGAATATAGAGACAGGCAGTACAATAACCTGTGTGACATGTCAAGATACCTTACTAACGAAAATAAGATACCAGCTGTATTAAGCAAATTTCCTAAATTTACTTGTAACAGATAAGTGAACTGTAGATATAAATCCAAATGTACTCCTGTTAACCCTTTTGAGGCCTTTTGTGTATCCACATGCTCTTGCTCTACCCTCCACAGGATGGTATGGGGTGCATAATAAACTAGCCACTTCGGCAGCAAGATCTCAGTCTGTGTTGTGTCCGGACATATTAACACACACTCTTAACCACGGAAACGATTGCTGTGTCTTCTAAATTCGTGTCATCCACGAATTTTGCTATTTTAGTTGTTAGTTCCGTTTCCAAATAATATATGTAAATTGCGTAAAGACCTGGACCAAGGACTCATTCTTTAGTAACTCCGCTTATAAAGTTTATCCACTCAGGCGTCTCTAAGTTTAGTACCATTCGTTGTTTCTCACGGTCGAGGTACTCATTAGTCCAGGCAAGAAGTGTGTCTTGTATACCATGCTTCTTTATATCCTCCAGTATAGTCCAGGCAAGAAGTGTGTCTCGTATACCATGCTTCTTTATATCCTCCAGTATAGTCCAGGCAAGAAGTGTGTCTCGTATACCAAGCTTCTTTATATCCTCCAGTATAGTCCAGGCAAGAAGAGTGTCTCGTATACCAAGCTTCTTTATATCCTCTAGTATAGTCCAGGTAAGAAGTGTGTCTCGTATACCATGCTTCTTTATATCCTCCAGTATAGTCCAGGCAAGAAGTGTGTCTCGTATACCATGCTTCTTTATATCCTCCAGTATAGTCCAGGCAAGAAGTGTCTCGTATACCAAGCTTCTTTATATCCTCCAGTATAGTCCAGGCAAGAAGTGTGTCTTATATACCATGCTTCTTTATTTCCTGCAGTAATGTTGCGTGAGGTAGCGGGAGGTAGCGGAAGGTAGCGTAAGGTAGCGGGAGGTAGCGGGAGGTTGCGTGAGGTAGCGGGAGGTAGCGTGAGGTAGCGGGAGGTAGCGTGAGGTAGCGGGAGGTTGCGTGAGGTAGCGGGAGGTAGCGGGAGGTAGCGGGAGGTAGCGTAAGGTAGCGTAAGGTAGCGGGAGGTAGCGTGAGGTAGCGGGAGGTTGCGTGAGGTAGCGGGAGGTAGCGTGAGGTAGCGGAAGGTAGCTGGAGGTAGCGTAAGGTAGCGGGAGGTAGCGTGAGGTACAATGAGGTAAATGGTCCAAGTCGGACCGAAACGTCGTCGTAAGCTCCTCTCTTTTTATATGTGCGGGTTGTGTGTAGTGTAGCTTGAGGTAGCGGGAGGTAGCGTGAGGTAGCGGGAGGTTGCGTGAGGTAGCGGGAGGTAGCGTGAGGTAGCGGAAGGTAGCTGGAGGTAGCATAAGGTAGCGGGAGGTAGCGTGAGGTACAATGAGGTAAATGGTCCAAGTCGGACCGAAACGTCGTCGTAAGCTCCTCTCTTTTTATATGTGCGGGTTGTGTGTAGTGTAGCTTGAGGTAGCGGGAGGTAGCGTGAGGTAGCGTAAGGTAGCGGGAGGTAGCGTAAGGTAGCGGGAGGTAGCGTAAGGTAGCGGAAGGTAGCGGGAGGTAGCGGAAGGTAGACCTCCAGTAGTCCAACTTCACTACACCAAGATGGGTCCTGCGCGTCCTTATTGTAATATAATTAATAAATTCTAGCAAGGTTTTTGGGCGAGAATGTTTTGTCGTAATATCCAGGTTATATTCCGCTTATTAAGTCATCATCTTCCAGAAATTTTGCAATCTTGTTCCCAGTAAGAATATTATTATTCTTGTCGTTATATTAAAAAGGAGCTACAAACCCATGAGGGTTACACAGCGCTGCCTCCTAACAATGCCTTGTACGTGACTAGTTTATAATACCCACAAGATGACTTAGAAACATCTGGGTATCTATATTTGTAGACGTTTCGCCAGCCAGTGGCTTTATCAGTACAAGGACATAATGTGAAGACTGTAGAACTATATACAAAAGATGAGGTAATCAGTCCCTCGGGGACTGTACACACTGGATAGCACCGGCTGTCCACTGTACACAGTATAGTGGATACCGCACCGGCCTGCTGATCGTAAGACTGTCTTACCATGGGTTCTGACCCCCCCCCCACTCAGTTCAGTAACAACCCCACTCCGTTCAGTAACAACCACACTCCTCACAATAACAGCCCCACTCTTCACAATAACAGCCCCACTCCTCACAGTAACAGTCCTACTCCTAACAATAACAGCCCCACTCCTCACAGTAACAGTACCACTCCTAACAATAACAGCCCCACTCCTCACAGTAACAGTCCCACTCCTAACAATAACAGCCCCACTCCTCACAGTAACAACCCTACTCATCACAGTAACAACCCCACTCATCACAGTAACAGCCCCACTCCTCACAGTAACAGTCCCACTCCACACAGTAACAACCCCACTCCTCACAGTAACAGTGCCACTCCACACAGTAACAACCCCACTCCTGTAGTTACATGTGTGTGAGTAATATTGCGTGTTGGTAACATGTCCTCAGGTGTCAGCACACAGCTGGCGGCTCTTCAACAATTTCTTCTTGTTGTTTCTCCTGTTATTGTTATTATTGAGAACCTTCGCTCGCCCCCACATTCTCTTAGCCACTTTTGTTACACATTTGAAGAATTCCTCGTTTTATTTTGTAACTTTCACTTTCTCGTTTACCGATTTTTATCTTTCCTCTCGTTCATCGCGCGTTGTATGTTAGTTTAATACGGCCCATGGTGTGGCTGGTAGCCCAAAGATTACACTGTGGCTCCTGGGACTGGGCCACTGTGGCTCCTGGGACTGGGCCACTGTGGCTCCAGGGACTGGGCCACAGTTTTGATAGCTGGACAAGTTACAGTGGTAATGAACTGCTTACATGTTTATATCTGCTTACAATTGTAATGAGTTATTTATGCAGACACGAGTTAGGTCACGTGCAAAAAAGTGGTAATGCTTTATTTACAGTGAGCAAAGTCAGGGTATTTTCTCCAGAATGGTTTGTGACGGTACAGCGGGGTTACTAACCAGTTGAAATTTCTTATCCGCCTCGCTGTCGCTTGAGGGTCGTGATCTGAACTAGTTGGTTTGTTGTCCTGGTTTAATTACCTTGTTTAATTACCTGGGTCCTTCTCTCTCTCTCTTGATTTCTCTTCATGTGTCGTCCCTCATGATAGTCACAATTCTCACTTCACATTTATTCTCCACCACCTCTACTTTGTGTCTATCTGGAAGTTCCATCTACTTAACTTGACCAGTTCCATCTAGTTTACACACACACACACACACATTATATATATATATATATATATATATATATATATATATATATATATATATATATATATATATATATATATATATATATATATATATATATATATATAATATATATATATATATATATAATTAAGTACGTGTATTAATTATATATTTTTATTTCAACTTGACGATGGAGAAGTTTACGAGACCGTCAAGGAAGGTACGTTATAGGCCTGTTAATATAGGCCTACTAACTTTTCACTGATATATCATTTCAAGATATTTTTTCTGGAACTTCATTATTTCAAGAGTCTGTTATTAGTTCTTCTGTTTATGTTAAAGTTGTGATATAAGTCGTAGTAGTAGTAGTAAGTGCAATAAAGAGTAGTAATAAGTAGCAGCATTAGTAGTATTAGTAAGTAGTAGTAGGCAGCAGTAGTAGTAGTAGCAGTAGTAGTAGTGCAGCAGTAGTAAGTAACAGCAGTAGAGAGCAGCAGTAGTAGTAGTAGCAGTAGTAGTAGAGCAGCGGTAGTAATAGCAGTAGTAGTAAGTAGCAGCAGTAGTAATAACAGCAGTAGTAATATAGCAGCAGTAGGCAGCAGTAGTAATAACAGCAGTAGCAGCAGTAGTAATAACAGCAGTAGTAATAACAGCAGTAGTAGTAGCAGCAGCAGTAGTAATAACAGCAGTAGTAGTAATAACAGCAGTAGTAGTAATAACAGCAGTAGTAGTAATAACAGCAGTAGTAGTAATAACAGCAGTAGTAGCAGCAGTAGTAGTACCAGCATTAGTAATAACAACAGTAGTAATAACAGCAGTAGTAGTAGTAGTAGTAATAGTAGTAGTAGTAGTAGTAGTAGTAGTAGTAGTAGTAATAGTAGTAGTAGTAGTAGTAGTGGTGGTAGTCTAAGAACAAGAGAAAAAAGAGCACTGCAGGAGGTATTGGGCCACGAGGGTAGGGCAAACCCAGCATGGGAAGAGGGGGGTTAAGAACACAAGACAACCCGCCTATGCAGAAGAAAGGAAAGGCAAAGAAAAAAATACAGGAAAGAGAGAGAGAGAGAGAGAGAGAGAGATGAGATGAGATCACGAGTGTTGTTAAGTTTGGAACACTTGACAGTGTACTGAGAAAGGACGGCATCTACAGAGACACAGGGCGACTAAGATTCATATTACGGAGATGTGTATAAGTGAGCTTCAACCAGATGGCGACTGTGAAGGCTAGAAATTAGACAGTGTTGGCAGAAAGCCAGTTAATAGCATGACTGATCTTTAACATGACTGAAAAGAGCATTAGTGTCGCATGTCTAACTTCTTTTGTGCTCTTGAAGTCAGAAAGAGCACCCAGTTTCTCCGAAGTATTGGAGAGAATAAGAGGAGCAGGAAATGGAGTAGACTCCGGAAGAATCAGTAGAAGGAGCAGCACCAATTAAATTTCTAGTTAAATGGTAACTAGTTAATGACCCAAGTTAGACCGAAACGTCTTAAGTTACATTCTTGTATGTGTAGGTTATGTGTATAGACTAATATATCCAAATTTTGGAAAGAAATGTTGTAATAATAAACTGAGTCAATTTTTTTATAATGGAGGCAAAAAAAATATAATTCTTTAGTTAATTTAATTAATGAGTTAATTTAGCTTGTAATAAAGTTATAATGTAAGAACCTAACTGATGAATATTCAACTTTATAACCCCTACTGTCAGTGACTGACTGTAGCATTGTCAACCACTTATTGATGCACCATCAACACTGCAACACTCACTAACTCAACACTTGTTGATGCACCATCAACACTGCAACACTCACTAACTCAACACTTGTTGATGCACCATCAACACTGCAACACTCACTAACTCAACACTTGTTGATGCACCATCAACACTGCAACACTCACTAACTCAACACTTGTTGACGCACCATCAACACTGCAACACTCACTAACTCAACACTTGTTGATGCACCATCAACACTGCAACACTCACTAACTCAACACTTGTTGATGCACCATCAACACTGCAACACTCACTAACTCAACACTTGTTGATGCACCATCAACACTGCAACACTCACTAACTCAACACTTGTTGACGCACCATCAACACTGCAACACTCACTAACTCAACACTTGTTGACGCACCATCAACACTGCAACACTCACTAACTCAACACTTGTTGACGTACCATCAACACTGCAACACTAACTAACTCAACACTTGTTGACGTGCCATCAACACTGCAACACTCACTAACTCAACACTTGTTGATGCACCACCAACACTGCAACACTAACTCAACACTTGTTGATGCACCATCAACACTGCAACACTCACTAACTCAACACTTGTTGATGCACCATCAACACTGCAACACTAACTCAACACTTGTTGATGCACCATCAACACTGCAACACTCACTAACTCAACACTTGTTGATGCACCATCAACACTGCAACACTCACTAACTCAACACTTGTTGACGCACCATCAACACTGCAACACTAACTCAACACTTGCCATCAACACTGCACCTCACTAACCAACGCGAGCCATCAACACTGCAACACTCACTAACTCAACACTTGTTGAGCACCATCAACACTGCAACACTCACTAACTCAACACTTGTTGATGCACCATCAACACTGCAACACTCACTAACTCAACACTTGTGACGACCATCAACACCACACTCACTAACTCAACACTTGTTGACGTACCATCAACACTGCACACTCACTAACTCAACACTTGTTGATGCACCATCAACACTGCAACACTCACTAACTCAACACTTGTTGATGCACCATCAACACTGCAACACTCACTAACTCAACACTTGTTGACGTACCATCAACACTGCAACACTCACTAACTCAACACTTGTTGACGCACCATCAACACTGCAACACTCACTAACTCAACACTTGTTGACGTACCATCAACACTGCAACACTCACTAACTCAACACTTGTTGACGTACCATCAACACTGCAACACTCACTAACTCAACACTTGTTGACGTACCATCAACACTGCTACACTCACTAACTCAACACTTGTTGACGTACCATCAACACTGCAACACTCACTAACTCAACACTTGTTGATGCACCATCAACACTGCAACACTCACTAACACAACACATTATTGCAACCTGTGACACATGTAATATTCTTTAATATGGCCAAGAATGTGTCAAAATCTATTTCTTTTAAATTTTAAACACATTTAGTCACGTTTCCACTTTAATTATCTAGTTAATTACTTTGTATATAATGACGTAATAATAATAATGGTAAATAATAATAATATAATCTTTATTTCTAAGAGTAAATGTACAGGTTATACAGACGTAGGTGACATCAGTGACATAGTATACAGGAAGACCCTTGTTATGCATTTGTGGCAAATTACGTAAATTTTGTCCCCAGGATGCGACCCACACCAGTCGACTGACACCCAGGTACCTATTTTACTGATAGGTGAACATGGACAGCAGGTGTCTTAAGGAAACACATCCTAATGTTTCCACCCGTACCGGGGATCTAACCACGGACTTCAGTGTGTGAGCAGAGTGCACTAGCACTCTGCTCACACATGAGTGATAATCATTGAAAAGTCGTGGTAAGCGACTGTCAGGAAATAAACTGAAGAATAGACGGGGATTCGAACCGTGGTACTGGCATGCACCAGGCCCAGCGCTGTACCACTGAGCCACGAAACTTATGATACAAAAAATGTTAATCATTACTTCTGTGACTTGTATGTATCAGCGGATACAATCATAACAGAAATGCTGACTAAAATCTTCTTATTGTAAGCTTGGTGGTAGAGTGTTGGGCTTGTTACATGCCAGTACCATAGTTCGAGTCCCCGTCTATTCTTCAGTATATTCATACTCCAGGTAATCTTACGTACATTACTAGTTCTCTTAGTGGTCACGGATTTGTCAAGTTCCTTGTTCTGAAAAATATTTTCAGATGAAAAAAAATAGATTGACAAACAAAAAGGTTAATTAATAGGTCTTAAAAAATTATTAAAAAAGACAGATCAAGAAGGTATTTATTGTTGGTGGTGAAGGGGTACTCTTGTAGTGACAGCAGGTGTTCGTGGTGGCGATGGTGGTGAAGGGGTACTCTTGTAGTGACAGCGGTGTTGTGGTGGCGATGGTGGTAGGACTTTGTAGTGACAGCGGTGTCGTGGTGGCGATGGTGGTGAAGGGGCACTCTTGTAGTGACAGCGGTGTCGTGGTGGCGATGGTGGTGAAGGGGTACTCTTGTAGTGACAGCGGTGTCGTGGTGGCGATGGTGGTGAAGGGCACTCTTGTAGTGACAGCGGTGTTGTGGTGGCGATGGTGGTGAAGGTAGTGTGAAAACTGGTGGAATATGTCTCAGTGAAGGAGAGTACGGCTCTTGATGAGTGAGTTACTGTTGGTGGTGTCACTGGATGTTGAAGGGTTATCACAACTCCCAGTGACACATACGACTTATATAGAAGATTCCGCTAGCTGAGAACGAGCTTGTAGGCTCCGACCACGACACGTTGGGCACCAGCTGCTGGGTGACGGAGTGTGCTGGAGGGTGACGGAGTGTGCTGGAGGGTGACGGAGTGTGTTGGAGGGTGACGGAGTGTGCTGGAGGGTGACGGAGTGTGCTGGAGGGTGACGGAGGAACGTAAACACCTCTAAGTCAGTTAAGTAAAGTTATCGGCACATGCAGCTGGTGACGCTGTCAATGTTGACGAAGACATTGGGTCAGACCTGAGGAATAGAGAAAGAAAAGGGGTTAAAATAGTGCTGAGACCCCACAACGAGTGCTGAATATTAATTATGTCACCTGTACATGTGGCCAATACAATCACCTGATACCTAATAAACAACCCAGTTAATGTAATACCAGGGTAAGTGGGAGTCCGTAGTGAAGGGAGACAACTGACCCACGGTACGGGTGGGGATCGAACTGACGGCGAGTGAGTCGTAAAACTTCAGGTGAGTGCGTAAGCCACTGGGCCAGCTGGCTACAATAAGATTCATCCAGGTAGGTATATTTATACACCATAGTGAGGTTAGTCACGATACCAAGAAAACTCTCTACATGGTGTTGGTGGCGGTGGACTTCCCTCAAGCTACCCATACAAACCCACGCTTCCCTAATTTACATATATAAATTCCCGTCACCTCGATGTTTTCCCCTGACATTAGTGTTTAAGGAAATATTCATTTTGATTTACTGGATTAATTTGAAACTGTAAATGATACATTATTTATTCTCAATAATGATTGACACCAGCCAAGACAACATTAACTAAGGCAATAATATTTATTATGAACAAAACTGAATCTTATGTCCCACTTCCACATAGACTGTTTATTACCTGTTATCCAGGGAAAGCTACCCTTTCCCCTTCCTCGTATCAGAACTGATCACCTTACCTGTGACTAGAGAATGAAGAAGGCATCCCCAGGTGTGTTTTAAATTACCGATGAAATTGAAGGTGTGTGTGTGTGTGTGTGTGTGTGTGTGTCCAGACTGAGATTGTGGTTGTCGCTGACAGAGGAGTGGCTGACGAGGAAGAAGGTGACGAAGACGACCACGAAGAACATCGAGACGAGGACTCAACGGCAGGTGGTGCTAGAGGACGGCCAGGTGGTGGAAGACAGTGGTCCAGTGGTCACCACTGACTGTAAGGAGGATACTGTCACCCAGGAGGTGGTGGCTGATGAGGTGGTACTAGTGCTGACAGTCTACCTCTATTCTACCTAACTGTGGTCTACCTCTACTCTGCCTAACTGTGATCTACCTTTACCTAAATGTGGTCTTCCTCTACTCTACCTAACTATGATCTACCTCGAGTCTGCTTACATGTACTATAATTGTAGTCTACCTCTAGGTTACCTACCTGTACTCTACATACTTGTAACCTACTTACCTATGGTAAGTAGGTTACAAGTATGGCATAGTACAGGCGGTAGGCCTAATCGGTCCAGTTTGGACTATTTGGCAAGGGTTCACTTTGCCGAATAAGCCGAATGAAAATTTGTTTATGCCATAAATCAGCGAAAATCGATTTGAACTGTACGAAAAAATATATATATCATTAATTTTAAGTATTAGTAAATAAATTTAAATTAACCTATGATATACATAGCAGAATTTAGCTAAACAAAAAATTACGTTAATTTTAGTCCAAAAATAAAAATATTTATATCACTATTAACGAATTTTTTTTTTAGCTGTTAATCTGTAAAAAAAAAAAATTAGAATTTTTTTTTTTTTTAAGGGAGTAATAGATGTTTTCGGTTCTTTGAATGTCAGTTTACTTCTATGATCATTCACGAACTTGGGGATGTGCAGAATGTCGCACTGGTAAACACAATATCACAAAACAAGTTTGTCAATAAGTTGAAATGACGAAATTTGGGCAGAACACAATACGAAGCCAGAGAAAAACACACCAAAAAGAATATGGTAGGTCAGGTGAGGTCAGGCAGGTACTGACATAGTCACTGTAGCAAGCCGGGGTATAAAGACAGAATTATACAAAATAACCATACAGTTATTTCAGAATAAACAGTATGTTAATGCGCCTGCAGTTAGTTATTATTCAAGCAGTATTTTTAAGACTGGTGGTATAACTGGAACTAAAGTTTCAAGGCTGAGAGTATAATTGTAAGAGAAGTGAATCACTTGGAAGTTATTATGAGCGTGGGTTGTTAATGTTGCACCTTGGGAGTGTTCCGCTGAGGTGGTGGGTTATTCTGACCCACCTCCTGCCCACTAGGGGGGAGGGTTACTGTGGATCAGTGGAGGCACAGCACCCTCCAACACTGCTCCATTACGGTTCCATAACTGCTCCAACACTGCTCCATTGTGGCTACATAACTGCTTCAAACACTAATGTACTTCAAGGCTGATGTCCTTCAGGGCTGGAGCTAGGGACCATAAACACTGTCGTCCCTGAAAGCTGGAACTAGGAACCTGAAGCACTGATGTCCCTTAGAACTACACATAAATCAAACCCACGGCTACGTGTGTAGGAAGCCAGGACTCGACCACTGTTGTGGTAGTTACCAGGTGAAGCTTCCTATGTTATCACCACACTGACACACCTGTAGCTTAGCACACACCTACACTAGTCCAGTTTTAAAGCAAATTAGTTACAGTCGTTCATTATGGACTAATGTGACTTGATAATTGCCCAAGAAAGACCGAAAGATTTGTCAGATTTGCATTTATAATTAGTCGTGTCTGCGACGACGAACAAATAGTGAACTTTTTTAGATAGGGGACTTTAGAGGACGTTTCGGTCCATCTTAGGTCATTATTAAATCATAATGGTCCATGACGGAGCGAAACGTCGTCTAGAGTTTCCGTCCCAGAATGTTGGTTAATTGTGAGTTTTCGCCACTCTGGAAAATACTGAAATATATCCATAAAATTGTTCTGTTTTTTTTTATTATTATTTTGCACCAAAACTAAGATGACAACGTAACGTAACTTAGCGTTTAGTTATGATGATGATGATAATAATAATAATAATAATAATAATAATAATAATAATAATAATAATGACGTAACGTAATCTAATCTAACACTGGCGTCAAAAATAATCTTATTTACTTAGGTGGGAAGGGTTATATTGCTTTAAATTGGGACTGAATTTCACCAACACTGTAACAATGTACTGTGTTATAACACTGTACACCTCACACACTCCACTGTGAATGTAACCAGTGTGTTTGTTGACCTACAGACACTGACGCCAGAGGGGCAGCCGAAGGAGCTGGAGGCTCCCCCTGGCGAGGAGTGGGTGCCAGTGGGAGGCGCTGTCGTAGTCTCAGAGAAGAAAGAACACATCGTCAACTCCCACCAGGTGGCTGAGAACAGACGGCAGACTGAGGAAGTCACTCACCTGGGTGATGTCACCAACCAGGTCAGTTGATGTCACTAACTTAGTTGTTTTTACCTATAAAGTTTAAATAATAAGATGTTACAAAGACTCCAATGGAAATAAGTCACTTTATTTGGCCTTTTTTTTTTTGGGGGGGGGTTATTATAGGAAATTTACACATATGTTACCATCATTATCTCTCAATCCACTGCAGGATTCGAACCTGCAAACTGGGCATCAGAGTACACAGTACTTTACCCACACATCCATAGTCTGACTGTGTGGATAAAGTACTATGTATACTCTGATGCAGAGTGTGTGGATTCGAATCCTGCTGTGAATTGAGAGATAATTTTTGTAAATAATTCCGCCTGTTTGCGAACTGTTAAACATATATTACCATGTATGATAATTTATGTAAGTAAGTAAGTTTATTCAGGTATACACAAATACATTTACATACATTATCATACATAGCAGCATATGTGTAGAGAACCCAGGATAACCCAAAAAAGTCAGACAGAGTGACTTATTTCCATTGTATTTATGTGTAGCTTTATCTAAATAAATTTACATAGCATGTCTTCATGTCAGTGAAGAGCTCCTGAGTACCCATGGAATTGTAACTGTTGTTGTTTTCCTCATGGCAAACCAGGTTACCTCCCATTTTTCAGGGTTTAGCTCTCTGCTGTGACCCTGATAATAACATTCCAGGAAGATGAGGACATTAACCGTGTCATATGAAATGTAAATACAGTTTTTTTTTATTTCTCCGGTGAGTTTCGGTCATGGGTGAGTGGGTGTGGTCATGGGTGAGTGGGTGTGGTCATGGGTGAGTGGTCATGGGTGAGTGGGTGTGGTCATGGGTGAGTGGGTGTGGTCATGGGTGAGTGGGTGTGGTCATGGGGGGATGTGGTGGTGGTCTGGGTGAGTGGGTGTGGTCTGGGTGAGTGGGTGTGGTCATGGGTGAGTGGGTGTGGTCATGGGTGAGTGGGTGTGGTCATGGGTGAGTGGGTGTGGTCATGGGTGAGTGGGTGTGGTCATGGGTGAGTGGGTGTGGTCATGGGTGGAGTGGGTGTGGTCATGGGTGAGTGGGTGTGGTCATGGGTGAGGGGTGTGGTCTGGGTGAATGGGTGTGGTCATGGGTGAGTGGGTGTGGTCATGGGTGAGTGGGTGTGGTCATGGGTGAGTGGGTGTGGTCATGGGTGAGTGGGTGTGGTCATGGGTGAGTGGGTGTGGTCATGGGTGAGTGGGTGTGGTCATGGGTGAGTGGGTGTGGTCATGGGTGAGTGGGTGTGGTCATGGGTGAGTGGGTGTGGTCATGGGTGAGTGGGTGTGGTCATGGGTGAGTGGGTGTGGTCATGGGTGAGTGGGTGTGGTCATGGGTGAGTGGGTGTGGTCATGGGTGAGTGGGTGTGGTCATGGGTGAGTAGGTGTGGTCATGAGTGAGTGGGTGTGGTCATGGGTGAGTAGGTGTGGTCATGGGTGAGTGGGTGTGGTCATGGGTGAGTGGGTGTGGTCATGGGTGAGTAGGTGTGGTCATGGGTGAGTGGTGTGGTCATGGGTGAGTAGGTGTGGTCATGGGTGAGTGGGTGTGGTCATGGGTGAGTGGGTGTGGTCATGGGTGAGTAGGTGTGGTCATGGGTGAGTGGGTGTGGTCATGGGTGAGTAGGTGTGGTCATGGGTGAGTGGGTGTGGTCATGGGTGAGTGGGTGTGGTCGTGGGTGAGTGGGTGTGGTCATGGGTGAGTGGGTGTGGTCATGGGTGAGGGGGTGTGGTCGGGGTGAGTGGGTGTGGTCGTGGGTGAGTGGGTGTGGTCATGGGTGAGTGGGTGTGGTCATGGGTGAGGGGGTGTGGTCGTGGGTGAGTGGGTGTGGTCATGGGTGAGTGGGTGTGGTCATGGGTGAGGGGGTGTGGTCGTGGGTGAGTGGGTGTGGTCGTGGGTGAGTGGGTGAGTGGGTGTGGTCATGGGTGAGTGGGTGTGGTCATGGGTGAGGGGGTGTGGTCGTGGGTGAATGGGTGTGGTCGTGGATGAGTGGATGTGGTCGCGGGTGAGTGGGTGTGGTCATGGGTGAGTGGGTGTGGTCGTGGTTAGTGGGTGTGGTCATGGGTGAGTGGGTGTGGTGTAATACTCAGTGTTTACACATATTTACTCCATTTCTTACCACTGGAATGTATTTCCCTGGGGGTGAGTGATTCACCCGGTGACACCTGAGGTCTGACTACCCTGGGGGGGAGTATTATTGGGATTTTTCATTGATGTTGTTTATATTAACTTATATGACAGTGTTTGTGTTGTGTTGCGTTATGTATACCTGAGGTATACCTCGTATTTGTGTTGTGTGTTTCATTAGGTATCCCTGACGTATGTATTGTATTTGTGTGTTTCATTAGGTGTCCTTGAAGGTATACCTCGTGTTTCTGTTATGTGTCAGATCAGGACAGTCTTCAACACGTTACATACAAGTTTATTTATATTGCACCAAATTCTGCTGCATGTTACACACACACACACACACACACACACACACACACACACACACACACACACACAATCAAGGGGAAAATTCCAATGTATGTCAGAGAGAGCATAAATTCTGACCTCAAAAATTACATAAATGCTGAAATAACAAACACATAAATAGTTTGGCTGCAACCAAGGACGTGAAAATCATTTTTTTTTTTTTTTTTTTTTTGGGGGGGATGGGGAGAGTAGGTGAACGTGTGTGCTTATCTAGTTGTGGGTGTAGGGGTCGAGTTTCGGTTACTGACCCTGCAGTCACTCACTATTCTTAGCCTTATAGACCATGTCATACTTACACCTAAAACTGCAGTCTGCTTCCTCCGATTCGTTACCCAGGTCTTTGCATTTTCCCTGTATTCATGTATTTGTGGTTGCAGGGGTCGAGTCACAGCTCCTGGCCCCGCCTCTTCACTGGCCGCTAATAGGTCACTCTTCCTGCTCCATGAGCTTTATCATACCTCTTCTTAAAGCTATGTATGGATCCTGCCTCCACTACATCACTTCCCAGACTATTCCACTTCCTAACAACTCTGTGACTGAAGAAATACTTTCTAACATCTCTGTGATTCATCTGAGTTTTCAACTTCCAACTGTGTCCCCTTGTTGCTGTGTCCCATCTCTGGAACATTCTGTCTCTGTCCACCTTGTCGATTCCTCTCAGTATTTTATAAGTCGTTATCATATCTCCCTATCTCTCCTGTGTGTGTGTGTGTGATTGTGTACTCACCTGTATGTGGTTGTAGGGGTCGATTCACATCCCCTGATCTATAATGTGACAATATATATATATATTAAATTCCATCATCTGTTTCTTCGGTAATCCTATGGTAATGTCAGCACCAGCAAGGTACCACCAGGACCAGTGCTTGTTATGGTAATGTCAGCACCAGCAAGGTACCACCAGGACCAGTGCTTGTTCCGACAGTGTTTCTAATTTATATAAATGACTTGCCAGAAGGAATAAAAACTATGTCAACATGTTTGAGGATGATACGTAGATCCTGTGTAAGTGATACGACATTCTTCAGATGGGAACTCCTGCTTCTCTTCAGAAATGCAGATGGTTCTAGTACTGAACCTTGGAGGGTTCATAATCCTCACCCGAGTCCTGGTACTGAACATTTGAGGGTTCATAATGATTCTTCTTTTCAGAGATTCCCTGATCCAGTGTGTGTGTGTGTGTGTGTGTGTGTGTGTGTGTGTGTGTGTGTGTGTGTGTGTGTGTGTGTGTGTGTGTGTGTGTGTGTGTGTGTGTAAGCAGGGTGGGTGTAGAGTTCCTTGACAAATGCATCAAGTACTCCTTCAAGGTTCATCTTCTGCACTTATTGGTCGGTCAAACTCAGAAGTATTTACATGCCCCATCCTCCCCCACTTCTCCCCACCCCTCCTTATTCCTCCCCACTTTTGCCACTTCCTCTCCTTCCCTTACGCTTCCTTCACCACACTTCTGCCCTAGTCCTCCTCCTCTCCCACAACTCCTGAAGTCTCTCTTCCTCTTTCCCCCTACTTTTCTTCCCCTAACTCCCTCCTTCTCTTCCTCGTCCTCTTCATCCTTCTCCTTCGCGTCCTCTTCCTCCTTCTCGTCCTCGTCCTTCTTCTCGTCCTCCTCGTCCTCGTCCTCGTCCTCGTCCTCGTCCTCCAGAGGCTGGACTCCAGAATGTGTAATATTCACTATTTTTTTTATATTGATTTGCATAGTTTTATGTTTCAATTTCTGTTATTCAAGTGAGTGACGAGGCGAGTGTTAGTGACCCAGGCTAGGTGTGACCCAGGGCATGTATGACCCAGGGAATGTGTGACACAGGCTAGGTGTGACCCAGTCCAGGTGTGACAGGCTATGTGACCCAGGCCAGGTGTGACCCAGGCCAGGTGTGATCCAGGCTAGGTGTGACCCAGGGCATGTATGACCCAGGGAATGTGTGACACAGGCTAGGTGTGACCCAGTCCAGGTGTGACAGGCTATGTGTGACCCAGGCCAGGCGTGACCCAGGCCAGGTGTGATCCAGGCTAGGTGTGACCCAGGCCAGATGTGACCCAGGCCAGGTGTGACCTAGGCCAGGTGTGATCCAGGCTAGGTGTGACCCAGGCTAGGTGTGACCAAGGCCAGGTGTGACCCAGGCTAGGTGTGACCCAGGCTAGGTGTGACCCAGGCCAGGTGTGATCCAGGCTAGGTGTGACCCAGGCCAGATGTGACCCAGGCCAGGTGTGACCTAGGCCAGGTGTGATCCAGGCTAGGTGTGACCCAGGCTAGGTGTGACCAAGGCCAGGTGTGACCCAGGCTAGGTGTGACCCAGGCTAGGTGTGATCCAGGCTAGGTGTGACCCAGGCCAGGTGTGATCCAGGCTAGGTGTGACCCAGGCTAGGTGTGACCAAGGCCAGGTGTGATCCAGGGCCTGGTCAGTCCCTCAGGTTTTAGTAAGTTTATTTAGGCACAGCACACATAAATACAGTTAACATAAATTGTCATATATAGTAACATGTGTGTAAACTGCACATGATAACCCCCAAAAAAAAGGTCAGAGAAAGGTGACTTATTTCCACCCTAACACATGCACTGAGGGACTGACTGCCTCATACTTCTCCATGCTGAGGGACTGACTACCTCATACTTCTCCATGCTGAGGGACTGACTACCTCATACTTCTCCATGCTGAGGGACTGACTACCTCATACTTCTCCATGCTGAGGGACTGACTACCTCATACTTCTCCATGCTGAGGGACTGACTACCTCATACTTCTCCATGCTGAGGGACTGACTACCTCATACTTCTCCATGCTGAGGGACTGACTACCTCATACTTCTCCATGCTGAGGGACTGACTACCTCATATCTACATCCTCACGACTTCTGTTGTCTCCTCTGCAATTAGACTGAAGAAACCTTCCTGAGTAGGCGGAAATTTTCGCCAATAAAAAATACCAAACTGCCCTTATATGTGTAGCTTGGTTGGTAGCGCACTCAGCTCACACATTGAGTGTCCGTGGTTCGATCCCCGGTACGAGTGGAAACACTGAGCATGTTTCCTTAAGACAACTGCTGTCCCTGTTCACCTAGCAGTAAGTAGGTACCTGGGTGTTAATCGGCTGGTGTGGGTTGCATCCTGGGGGGGCAGAATTAACCTAAGCTGCATAACCAGGGGCTTTTTTGTGTAGTATGTCTCTCAAGGGATGTTTCTTGATGCTGATGAGGGGCTCTTGATCTAGGGAATTGGATCTGTGCTCCAGTTCCCTGAATTAACCCTGAATACCTTCCATTCTCCTCCCCTCCCACAGGTGCTGTATAATCCCTAGGGGTTTAACGCTCCCCCTTGATAATAAAAGTATGTCATTAATGTCAGCTATGGTCTGTATAAGTTGTATGATAAGATAAGATTTCGTTCGGATTTTTAACCCTGGAGGGTTATCCACCCAGGATAACCCAAGAAAGTCAGTGCATCATCGAGGACTGTCTTATTTCCATTGGGGTCATCAATCGAACCCGGGCCCTCCGTGTGTGAAGCGAGAGCTCTAGCCACCAGGCCACCGGGCCACCCCATGTATTTGTAGAAATAAAGATTATTATTTATTTTATTATTATAATTGTTATTATGGAGAAATCTCCAAATCGTCAGCAAGTAGCACAGGGGAGCGGCGGCCCCTCACGAAAGAAGGGTCTCAACCCCCCCACTTCTTCTTGATTCACCGGTACTCTCCCGGCCCGGGTCTTTTTCAGACGGTGACCCGGCCTTGGCTCCCTTTCGTGGGAGTGTCTGAGACCTATGTCTTCCATGGGAGGGGGTACAAGTACCTCCTCATCGTCTGTGACCAACCGTCCCCAGGCCTATCCCCATTCCCCGCCCTCACGGGGCTCGTAGGGAGAAGCTAGGCCTCTGGTATGCCATCGTCCCCGCCCTAGGGGGGCTCGTGGGAATGGCAGTCTCGTGAGCTGCAGGTGGTAGCAAGCTCTGGCTCTGGCACCTTCCCCGCCCTAAGAGGGCTCGTGGGAGTGGTGTCCTCAACCCTCCACTGAGGGGTCGCCGCTCCCCTGTGCTGCTTGCTGGCGATTTGGAGATTTCCCCGCAATTATAATAAAAATACTTATTATTAGTATTATAATTATTAATATAATTATTATTTATTATTATAATTATTAATATAATTATTTATTATTATTATTATTATTATTATTATTATTATTATAATTATAATTATTATTATTATTATCACTAGGGTACCTGACGGTTCTAGTTGAGTCACCCATGTTAGTCTTCACGCTGGAAATATCAGTTTTCTTTGTCTGGAAATTAATTCTCTTGTCCAAAGAAGTTGGTCGTTGTAGACTTGACCAACTTGTTGAAGATGCAGCTTCCGTCAACCAGGATGCTGTTGCTGCATTTTGTACTCTAGTGATGTGTGGTAAAAGACCGTATTACCTGTGTATTCCCTTGTTGAGAGGTGTATAACTTGACTCCCTGTATACACACCGAGAGGGGTATGTCTTCGTCTATACACACTGAGAGGTGTATGTCTATATATACACACTGAGAGGTGTATGTCTCCATGTATACACACCGGGAGGTGTATGTCTCCATGTATACACACCGGGAGGTGTGAAAATGTAACAATCCACAGGTTTTTCCAGAGACTTGAACTGTGGTAAGACATACATACCAGGGTGGTATATATGTCTTAACATATATGCATCACGAGGTGTGTATACCTCATTGTATATACACTAAGAGGTACGTGTGTGTGTGTGTCAGTGTCTAAAGTATTAAAGTATTCTTGACTTGTGGTGTACAGGTGACAATGACCCTCGTGTTGTCTGTAAACTGGTTAAATTAACCTAGTTTAACACCACTGGAATTTAGTTGAGGCAGAGGTACAGAACGTGCAGAAAGTGACGCACTGTAATTTGTAAGATAATGAGAGAGAGAGAGAGAGGGTCACCTACACTACGCACTATCTCTTGCTTCTGGTTAATGACGCACAAAGAAAGACTTGATGGAGAGGGGAGGGTGGAGGGGAAGGAAAAGAGGGAGGGGGAAGGGTTGGAGTGAAGAGAAAGTGGATGAATGAGGGAGGAGGGGTCGGAAGGGAGGGAATGTGGAGATAAAGGAAAGGCGGAGGAGACGAATGGAGAGGAGAAGGGAACACGAGGATAGATGGAGTGTGAGGGAGAACTGTGATGGAGAGGAAATGCTAACAACAACAACACATGCAAAATATAAACACGATAAAACAACAATAAAAACCATTATAAAAACAATAAACCTGCCGCAGACATAAATAAAAAGTGAACACAATAAAACAAGAACAACCAAACACATAATTAAAATAATATAACAACAGCAACAACAAAACCTTGATTAAAAAAAGCACCAACGAAAATCATAAGAGAAACCAATAAGAAAATGTTAACAATAGAAGCCATAAAAACAATATAACAAAAGTCTTAATTAAAAATAAAACAACAACAACAGCAGAACTGACAATGACATTAACACCACTAACAACAACAACAACATCAGGGCTAACAGTGACATTAACACCACTAACAACAACAACAACAGCAGGGCTGACAATAACATTAACACCAACAATTACAAAACAAATACTCTCTTCTGACACACTTTGCCCAAATATTTCCGCTGTGTTTCCACGAGAATTTCTGGATAACACGACAGACAGGTTGGTTTATTAAAACTGTTTCGTGTATGGGGTTTAATAAAGGTCTGATGACTGGAAATAAATGGTATAAAATACCGACACAATGGAAAAATAAACACATAAGCAGTATAATGTGATTCTTTATTGACAACGTTTCGCCCACGCAGTGGGCTTTATCGAGTCACAGACAGATCTACCTGGAAAATGAGTAACATGGAGATATATATAGGGTATAGTCAGGTGGAGACTGCTGGGTCAGGTGGAGAAAGCTGCATGTGACAGTCTTAAAAGTAGTGTGATAGTTAAAAACATTGTGTGACTTAAAGGACCTGCAGTGTACCATTCTTGAGTTCTAGGTGGGATAGCGTTGAAGAAGTTTCTTGGCAATAGGTTCAGCTATCTTGTAGAAGCCGTTGTTCTGGTTGAAGTTGTTGGATATACAGATGAGTGATGATTCTAGGATTCTTCGGTATTGCGTGTTGTCTTCTCTGGCGATGAGTCTTGCGTTTCTGTAGTTGATTAAATGGTTGTGTAAATTTCGGTGTTGAACACAGGCATTTCTTGAGTCGTCAGATCTGCCTGCGTACTGGTGTTCTGAAATGCGTGTTTGTAGGTCTCTGGATGTTTCGCCAACGTATAATTTGCTGCAGCCATTACAAGGGATTGTGTATACCCCTGCCGTGGATTGAAGCTTTTCCTGTCTGTTACTGGTAATGTCCTTGATGGTGGTGGATGTGGAGGTGGATACTCGGAATGAGGTCTTAGAAAAAATGTTGGAAACTTGTTTGGAAATGGAGTTGGTGGGAAGGACTATGTATCTCTTCTCAGCAGTGTCTTCTCTGGGTGTGTTGAAGATGTTTAATGCCCGTCGTCTGCAGTCTCTAATGAAGTGACGAGGATAGTGAAGTTTGGAAAAAACTTGTTCAATGAGGGAGCATTCTTCTTCAAGGAACTCACTGCTGCAGATTCTGAGTGCGCGCAGGAAAAAGCCTATAATTACACCACGTTTAATTTTGGTGTCGTGGTGAGAGTAGAAGGGGAGAAGATCGTGTTGATTGGTAGGTTTTCGATAGACTTTAAAACGAAGTTCATGGTCAGCTTTGCAGAGAAGAACATCAAGGAAAGGAAGAGTGTTGTCGACTGGTTGAGTTCGTGTTGGAGAGCTTGAACGTTGAAGCGTCTGGGAGTTATGATGAGAATGTCGTCAACATAACGAAGCCAGGTGACAGAAGAGGGAATAATAGTGGAAAATCGCTCGGCTTCCAAATGTTCCATATATAGGTTCGCAAGGACGGCACTAAGTGGCGATCCCATGGGTAGTCCAAAAGTTTGCTGAAAGAGTTGGTTTTCGAAAGAGAAACATGTAAAGCCCACACATAGTTCAACAAGGTCGATGAAATCGCTGGCTGGAAGAGGAAGATCAAGCGAGTCGTCAATTTTCCTGCGCAAGAGATCGATAGCTTGTGTGGTAGGTACTTTGGTGAATAGGGATGTTACATCAAGGCTGGAGAGTTTCTTGTTTCTGATGTTGATGTTGCGAATGCGATTGAGAAGGTCACCAGAGTGTTTGAGATGTGCTGGACTGATGGTGCCCAAAAGTTTGGAGAGGTGTTTAGCGAGAATTCCTGAGATTTGGTGGGGAGCACTGCCTATTCCCGAGGATATGGGCCTCAATGGGATACCTGGTTTGTGAGTTTTGGGCAGACCGTACATTCTGGCAGGTCTGGGGTTGCTGGAATGGTGTGTAGAAGTTTCTTTCCTAGTTCTGATTCCCTCAGAATGCGGCGAGTCTTGTGAAAAATGTTTTGGTGAGGTTGTCCACTTGATTAGTAGTGAGAGGTTTGTAGGTATCTGGGTCATTAAGTAGATTAAGCATTTTGTTCCTGTAATCGTCAGTGTTCAAGATTACGACACCACCTCCTTTATCAGCGGTGGTAACCCTGATGGTCGTGTCTTCTGCTAAAGTTTTAAGTGCAATGATGTAACGTCGAGGTATGACTGGGGTACTGTGTGTTGAGATGGCTGCTGAGATGATGCCTTGAAGATAGCCTTTTTGGAAATCGGAGTCATTGTGTCTGTAGTTTTTAGCGATGAAATTGAGGTTTTGTTTTGGTTTCGTGATTCCTGTTGCAAATTTGAGACCTAAGCTGAGGGCTTCAGTTTCTGTGGTTGACAGTGGACGAGTTGAAAGATTTTGAATAATTTCAGGTCTTCCTAAACTTTTACACTGAGAATTATCGCAGAGAGTTTGGAGTTTCCTAGTAAGTCTGATTTTTGCTGAACATTAGCTGTGGTAACTCTGCTGCGAATAATTTCGGCGGTGCGTCTGTTCATGTTACCCCGGAGTGTCGTGCCTAGTGTCCTGGCTTGGAGAAAAGTTTCCTTTGTAGCGTTGTTCAGGTCATCTGCACACTCTTCAAGGTAAGTTCGTGCAGTTGCGGAGAAAGGAGGTTTAATGTTGGCAATTTGAGGAGGAGTAGATCTTGGTAACACCATTTCTTGGATACAGTCACGAAGAAAATTGTGTCTATTGCGAAGTGAGTAAGCTTTTAGAAGAAGGTCCAGGTATTCTCTGTGTGAAGGATCCATTTCTACTGCAGTGTTTGACACGATGGAAATAAATGGTATAAAATACCGACACAATGGAAAAATAAACACATAAGCAGTATAATGTGATCCTTTATTGACAACGTTTCGCCCACGCAGTGGGCTTTATCGAGTCACAGACAGATCTACCTGGAAAATGAGTAACATGGAGATATATATAGGGTACAGTCAGGTGGAGAATGCTGGGTCAGGTGGAGAAAGCTGCATGTGACAGTCTTAAAAGTAGTGTGATAGTTAATAACATTGTGTGACTTAAAGGACCTGCAGTGTACCATTCTTGAGTTCTAGGTGGGATAGCGTTGAAGAAGTTTCTTGGCAATAGGTTCAGCTATATTGTAGAAGCCGTTGTTCTGGTTGAAGTTGTTGGATATACAGGGTCATTCAGTCTACACGTTACATGTTCACCACCTGTTGAACACATCTGTATTCCACTGAAGGAGATAAATGTTATGTGATATCTTCAAGATGTGGAAAAAGGCACTTATGTGAGGGTTTCGGGGGTCAACGCCCCCGCGGCTCGGTCTTAGACCAGGCCTCGTGGTGGATCAGAGTCTGATCAACCAGACTGTTACTGCTGGCCGCACGTAAACTGGCGTACGAACCACAGCCCGGTTGGTCAGGTGCTGACTTTAGGTGCCTGTCCAGGGCCTTCTTGAAGACAGCCAGGGGTCTATTGGTAATCCCCCTTAAGTATTAATTTCCATCCTTACCCATCCTTCTTCCTGCCCCATCTTACCGACGCTCAGGTCAATCAAGCTCCAAGCTCCCCTTAAGTATGCTTGGAGGCAGTTGAACAGTCTTGGGCCCCGGACACTAATTGTGTTGTCTCTCAATGTACTCGTGACAAGATATATAAGACACGTGTGTAACAGTTAGGTATATTGATTCCGAAACGTTTCGCCTTCACAGTAGGTCAGCAGGTCAAGCGGTACTCCACTTGACCTGCAGAAGACTCACCGTGCCTTTGTCATAGGACTGCTCCCGCCATAGGGCTGTAAACGGTACACCACTTGTACCAACTCCGACACTCCTTCGGGAGTCACTGCCGGGTCACCACATGGAGAAGACCCGGGCCAGGACCTGTCCTGGCAAACCTCCGTCAACATGAACATTATTATCTCTGTATTAGGACTGAAGAAGCCACTAGTGGCGAAACGTCGCTTCTAATATATATTCTGAACAGTTCACAAGTGTCTTTTTCGACTTTAGAAGCCCGAACGAACGGTAAGATGGGGGAGGATGAAGGAAGGGGAAGGAGGGGAATACTAAATCTCACAGTGTGGTCATGTGTCTTCATGACGTTTAGGAAATCAATTTAGCCAAGTGTTGGACATGTGTCTTATTCATCATCTCGTCAGTTATGTATATTGTGATTATAATGTTGGTGGAATTACCGACCATATGTTAGCTACAAGGACACAAGTGCAACTAACGCGATATGTTATTGTGGCAGTACTTGTACTTGTGTCCTTTTATCTAACATTATTGTGACTTATAATTGGCTGAAAGTCATCGCATGAGGCCTGGTCACGGACCGGGCCGCGGGGGCGTTGACCCCCGAAACTCCCCTCTCCAGGTATGAATGATGGCTTTGTCAGCCTATCAGTTCCTGTCCAGTGTCAGGAGAGACGTGGTCACCACGTGGAGTCACGTCCAACATGGCTGACAAGTGTAAATCAACTGACTGTCGTCACGTGACTGGAAAAAAAACCTCAATATATACATTTCTACAAATTACATTATATATTACCACGAAAAAAATACACAATGAAAATAGGAAATTAAAAATTAAACGTGAATGCTTTCATGTGCTTATACATTTTCAGAGGAATGAAGATGTGTGTAACCACATGAAAGCGCTCAGGTTATATTTCCTATATTTAATGTATTTTTTAACATTTTTAGTTACGCGTTTTATTGTGATTTTTTCCATATATTATATATTATCATATAAAGATTATATTTGCACATCAGGTTGAAGTAAACACTTCAGTTATATTATTATTATTTACCAATATTTTCGTATAAAAAATTACATTACGTTTCAATGCTTCAAAGGTAATTTCATGCACATTTTTCGGTATCACAATTCCATTTAATTACATTTTCTTTGTTTTGTTCTGCCATTTCATTGTTCATCTTTATTTTGTTCTTTCTTTTGTTATAGTGTCTTTGTTGATTTAATTGATGAAGAGACAGCTGGCTCTGTAATTATTGTAATTAACTTTTTTGTATAATACACATAAGGTGTGTTGACGACGTTATTATTATTATTAATAATAATAATAATAATAATAATAATAATAATATTATTATTATTATTATTATTATTATTATTATTATTATTATTATTATTATTATTATTATTATTGGAGAGGTGATGGTAGAGGAAGGGGAAAGTGGTTGGTAATGTGAAATTGTAGGTGGAGAAGAGGGAGGGGAAGTAAGGGGGAGAGTGGGAGGGGGAAGTGGTATTAGAAGGGAGGAATTTGAGAAAGGAAGGGAGGGAGGGTAGAAGGGATTGGAACAGTGGTAGTGTTAGGTTATGTTAGATGCGTTCACGTTTATGTGGGTTGTGTTCACTTATATTGGGTCAGTCTGCTATTCGTCTAGGTCAGGTCAAGTTAGGTTGCATCACCAGAGGTCTGGTTGTTACAGTTGTTACATCCAGTGTGACAAAGTTACAGTGACGTCACAACAACTTCTTGACTGTAATTAAATACTTTGTGATGTTAATCACTCTAGCCAATTCTCACCTGGGTCCGGCACCAGGCTGAGATAAGTGGTGCCAAGTCTGGCCCCTCTGGTACGTCGTTCAAGATAAAAGGTGCCAAGCCTGGCCCCTCTGGTATGTCGTTCAAGATAAAAGGTGCCAAGCCTGGCCCCTCTGGTATGTCGTTCAAGATAAAAGGTGCCAAGCCTGGCCCCTCTGGTACGTCGTTCAAGACAAAAGGTGTCATGCCTGGCCCCTCTAGTACGTCGTTCAAGATAAAAGGTGCCAAGCCTGGCCCCTCTGGTATGTCGTTCAAGACAAAAGGTGCCATGCCTGGCCCCTCTGGTACGTCGTTCAAGACAAAAGGTGCCAAGTCTGGCCCCTCTGGTACGTCGTTCAAGATAAAAGGTGCCAAGCCTGGCCCCTCTAGTACGTCGTTCAAGATAAAAGGTGCCAAGTCTGGCCCCTCTAGTACGTCGTTCAAGATAAAAGGTGCCAAGCCTGGCCCCTCTGGTATGTCGTTCAAGACAAAAGGTGCCATGCCTGGCCCCTCTGGTACGTCGTTCAAGACAAAAGGTGCCAAGTCTGGCCCCTCTGCTATGTCGTTCAAGACAAAAGGTGCCAAGTCTGGCCCCTCTGGTATGTCGTTCAAGACAAAAGGTGCCAAGCCTGGCCTCTCTGGTACGTCGTTCAAGACAAAAGGTGCCAAGCCTGGCCCCTCTGGTACGTCGTTCAAGACAAAAGGTGCCAAGCCTGGCCCCTCTGGTACGTCGTTCAAGACAAAGGGTGCCAAGCCTGGCCCCTCTGGTACGTCGTTCAAGACAAAAGGTGCCAAGTCTGGGCTTTGTGGCACTCTGCTTATTAAGACAAAGGATGCCAAACCTGACCTTTGTAGAACGCCGCTCATTAAGACAAAAGTTGCCAAGCGAGACCCTTGTGGCACGCCGCTCATTATGTCTAGCCATTCCGAAACCTTGCCCTCGAGTACTTAGCCTCTGCACTTCCTCGTGTGTATATATATATATATATATATATATATATATATATATATATATATATATATATATATATATAATAAATAGTATAGAGAGAGAGAAGAGAGAGAGAGAGAGAGAAGAAGAGAGAGAGATTAAAGGGGTTGACAGTGATTTTAAGAGTGGCTCAGTGGGAATGGAGTGAGAATGTTTGATAGTAATCAGCGCCATAAAAGAAGTGTTGGAGGGGCGAGTGTTGGGACACAACAACCTAAAATATGGTGGCACTTCCAAAAACTTGACAGTCACCTTGTTTGTGTGTAGACCTTGCCCTGGGGATGACGTAGGGTCATGGTCACCTTGTTACGTCCCTCGTAGGTCCCCCAAACACCACTTCACTTCCTGTCGTAGGTCCCCCAAGCATCACGTCACTTCCTGTCGTATGTTCCTACAAACATCACGTCACTTCCTGTAGTAGGTTCCGCAAACATCTCACTTCCTGTCGTAGGCCCTACAAACATCACGTCACTTCCTGTCGTAGGTCCACCAAACATCACGTCACTTCCTGTCATACGTCCTATAAATATGTCACTTCCTGTTGTAGATCTTTGAAACATCAGGTCACTTATTGTCGTAGATTCTGCAGACGTGACATAACTACATCGTAGGTGCTACAAGTGACGTCACTTCCAGCATCGTAGGTGCTACAAGTGACGTCACTTGTAGCATCATAGATGCTACAAGTGACGTCACTTCCAGCATCATAGCTGCTACAAGTGACGTCACTTCCAGCATCATAGATGCTACAAGTGACGTCACTTCCAGCATCGTAGGTCCCCCGCGTGGTGGCGGGAAGCTCAGTGCTTCTTCAGACGTCGTTAGGGGAGGACGTGCCTCTCGTTCCTCTCCACCAACACGCTCAATAATCGCCTTATTTATGATAATTATCGCATCTGGACTACCGTGAACAGTGGTAATCAGGAATAATTCTCGCCTGCTGATCTCCCCACTGATAATCAGGTGCGTTAAGGGATTAATTAACGCGTGTATCGTAACTTTGGGGGCAGTGAAAGGGGCAAGTGACCCCGGCTGACACTTGCTATGGTACTGCCCACTTGCCTTTCCCTTGCAAGGGGAAGCATCCCCTGATGCTGGTGAAGGGCTCTTGATGCGAGGAATTGGCGCTATCTTCCCTCCCCCCTCTCATGGGATCAATGCTGATGACCTCTTTCCCTGGAGTTGTGACCCCTACGGGTTTAGCGCCTCCTAATAAATGATAATATAACACTAACTGTAATAATAATAATAATAATTTAGCACTAACAATAATTATTATTATTATAAATAATATAGCAAATAATAATAATAATAATATAGTACTAATAGTAATATTAAAACCCTTTACCAGGCCAGGTGTGCCTCATATTTGATTCTGCCATAGAGGGTATTTAAGAGGCGCCTAAAATAAATAAACTTGACAAATGAACACAAATAAATATGTCTTAGAATTGCTTATATTATCAGAATATAGGTTGCAAATGTTCCAGTGTCTCAAATTTGATGCGTGGCCTGGTAAAGGGTTAATAGTTATATTAATAATACCCCCCCCCCTCCGCGTGCTCTTCTGCGTATATATAACTGACGCTCAGTCCAAGATGGCGTAAGTAAACAATCTCTAGCGTATGGCTGTGTGTATGTGTGTGTGTTGTGTTCAGAGGAGAGGAGTGTACTACACCCACCTCCCCTCTTTATCTCCCTTCTCCCCATACACCCGCCCTCCCCAGATGGTCGTGTTATGGGTGGTCGCTCCAGCTACACCCACTCTGGTAACTCTGTTACTTGAGTGTTTGGAATCAGGGTCGTCATAGATGGGTGTTTTGTCCACTCTGGTAACACTGGTGAGCTGACCTCAACCCTGTTATATATATATATATATATATATATATATATATATATATATATATATATATTCAGTGTGCCGGCACTGTACTTCCCATCTCCAGGACTCAAGTCCGGCCTGCCGGTTTCCCTGAATCCCTTCACGGTGACCCAAAAAGAAAGGAAAAACTTTCATCATCATTCAACACATACATAATCACTGTCTTTGCAGATACGACAGTTTAGATGTCCCTCCAAACTGTCAATATCCCAAACCTCTCCTTTAAAGTGCAGGCATTGTTCTTCCCATTTCCAGGACTCAAGTCTGGCTAACCGGTTTCCCTGAATCTCTTCACAAAATGTTACCCTGCTCACACTCCAACAGCACGTCAAGTCCTAAAAACCATTTGTCTCCTTTCACTCCTATCAAATACGTTCACGCATGGTTGCTAGAAGTCCAAGCCTCTCGCCCACAAAAATTCCTTTACCCCCTCCCTTTCCTAGGCCGACCCCTACCCCACCTTCCCTCCACTACAGATTTATACACTCTCGAAGTCATTCTCTTTTGTTCCATCCTCTCTACATGTCCGAACCATCTCAACAGCCCCTCCTCAGTCCTCTGAATAATAGTTTTGGTAATCCCGCACCTCCTCCTCATTTCCAAACTATGAATTCTCTGCATTATATTCACACCACACATTGCCCTCAGACATGACATCACTGCCTCTAGCCTTCTCCTTGTTGCAATATTCACCACCCATGCTTCACACCCATATAAGAGTGTTGGTATAACTATACTCTCATACATTCCCCTCTTTGCTTCCACGGACAAAATTCTTTGTCTTCACAGACTCCTAAGTGCACCACTCACCCTTTTCCCCTCATCAATTCTATGATTCACCTCATCCTTCATAGAGCCATCTGCTGACACGTCTACTCCTAAGTATTTGAATACATTCACCTCCTCCATACTCTCTCCCTCCAATCTGATATCCAATCTTTCGTCACCTAATTTTTTTGTTATCCTCATCACCTTACTCTTTCTTATATTCACTTTTAATTTTCTTCTTTTACATACCCTACCAAACTCATCCACTAACCTCTGTAACTTCTCTTCAGAATCTTCCAAAAGCACAGTGTCATCAGCAAAGAGCAACTGTGACAACTCCCACTTTGTGTTAGATTCTTTATCTTTTAACCCCACACCTCTTGCCAACACCCGAGCATTCACTTCTCTTACAACCCCATCTATAAATATATTGAACAACCACGGTGACATCACACAGCCTTGTCAAAGGCCTACTTTTACTGGGAAATAATCTCCCTCTCTCCTCTCTCCCTCACTATCCTCGTAAAAACTCTTCACTACTTTCAGTAACCTACCTCCTATTACATACACCTGCAACATCTGCCACATTGCCCCCCTATCCACCCTGTCATACGCCTTTTCCAAATCCATAAATGCCACAAAAACCTCTTTATCCTTATCTAAATACTGTTTACCTATATGTTTCACTGTAAACACTTGTTCTATACACCCCCTACCTTTCCCAAAGCTTCCTTGTTCATCTGTTATCCTGCTCTCCGTCTTACTCTTAATTCTTTCAATAATAACTCTACCATACACTTTACCAGGTATACTCAACAGACTTATTCCCCTATAATTTTTGCACTCTCCTTTGTCCCCTTTGCCTTTATACAAAGGAACAATGCACGCTCTCTGCCAATCCCTAGGTACTTTACCCTCTTCCATACATTTATTAAATAATAGCACCAACATAATATCTCACCCACTCTCTCATTTGCTCTCTTTTTACATTGCTTCACCACTCTCTTAACCTCTCTTTTTCTCTCTATATACTCTTCCCTCCTTGCATCACTTCTATTTTGTAAAAACCTCTCATATGCTAATTTTTTCTCTCTTACTACTCTCTTTACATCATCATTCCACCAATCGCTCTTCTTCCCTCCCACACCCACTTTCCTGTAACCACAAACTTCTGCTGAACACACTAACACTGCATTCTTAAACCTACCCCATACATCTTCGACCCCATAGCCTATACTCTCACTAGCCCATCTATCCTCCAATAGTCTACCTGGAGTCTACCTGGAGGGTATTCCGGGGATAGACGTCCCCGCGGCCCGGTCTATGACCAGGCCTCCCGGTGGATCAGGGCCTGATCAACGAGGCTGTTACTGCTGGCTGCACGTAGTCCAACGTACGAACCACAGCCCGGCTGATCTGGCACTGACTTTAGGTATCTGTCCAGCTCCCTCTTGAAGGCAACCAGAGGTCTACTGGTTGTTTATATCTTACCCTAACTGCCTCCTCTTTTAGTTTATAAACCTTCACCTCTCTCTTACTTGCTGCTTCTATTTTCCTTGTATCCCATCTACCTTTTACTCTCACTGTAGCTACAACTAAAAAGTGATCTGATATATCTGTGGCCCCTCTATAAACATGTACATCCTGAAGTCTACTCAACAGTCTTTTATCTACCAATATGTAGTCCAACAAACTACTGTCATTACGCCCTACATCATATCTTGTATTCTTATTTATTCTCTTTCTTTTTTTTTAAATATGTATTACCTTTCTATTCAAAGTTCAATCAAAGGGCTCCCATTATCATTTACACCTGGCACCCAAAACTTACAAACCACACCCTCTCTAAATGTTTTTCCAACTTTAGCATTTAGGTCCCCTACTACAACTATTCTCTCACTTGGTTCAAAAGTTCCTATACATTCGCTTAACATGTTCTAAAATCTCTCTCTCTACACTCCTCTCTTCTCCAGGTGCATACATACGTATTATGACCCACTTTTCGCTTCCGACCCTTATTTTAATCCACATAATCCTTGAATTTACACATTTATATTCCCTCTTCTCCTTCCATAACTGATCCTTCAACATTATTGCTACCCCTCCTTAGCTCTAACTCTCTCAGATACTCCTGACTTAATCCCATTTATTTCTTCCCATTGAAACTCGCCTACCCCCTTCAGCTTTGTTTCGCTTAGGGCCAGGACATCCAACTTCTTTTCATTCATAACATCCACAAACATCTCTTTCTTAGCATCCGCACTACGTCCACACACATTCAAGCATCCCAATCTTATAAAGTTTTTCTTCTTCTCTTTTTTAGTAATGTATACAGGAGAAGGGGTTACTAGCCCATTGCTCCCGGCATTTTAGTCGCCTCATACGACAAGCATGGCTTACGGAGGAAAGATTCTTTTCCACTTCCCCATGGAGAATAGAGGAAATAAAGAAGAACAAGAGCTATTAAGAAAAAGAAGAAAAACCTAGATGTGTGTATGTATATATATGCTTGTGCATGCCAGTGTAGTGTGACCTAAGTGTAAGTAGAAGTAGCTAGATATTTCTGTTATGCAGCGTGTTTATGAGGTTCGTCACCTTATCGGAGTGCCAACCATTACAGTTCTACAGATTCCGCAGTAACCATGACAACCACCACAGTGTTATATATGATGGTAACCATGACAACCACCAGTGTTATATATGCTCTGGTAACCATGACAACCACCACAGTGTTATATATTATGGTAACCATGACAACCACCTCAGTGTTATATATTATGGTAACCATGACAACCACCACAGTGTTATATATGATGGTAACCATGACAACCACCACAGTGTTATATATGATGGTAACCATGACAACCACCAGTGTTATATATGCTCTGGTAACCATGACAACCACCTCAGTGTTATATATTATGGTAACCATGACAACCACCTCAGTGTTATATATTATGGTAACCATGACAACCACCACAGTGTTATATATGATGGTAACCATGACAACCACCACAGTGTTATATGTGATGGTAACCATGACAACCACCACAGTGTTATATATGATGGTAACCATGACAACCACCACAGTGTTATATGTGATGGTAACCATGACAACCACCACAGTGTTATATGTGATGGTAACCATGACAACCACCACAGTGTTAAATATGCTCTGGTAACCATGACAACCACCACAGTGTTATATGTGATGGTAACCATGACAACCACCACAGTGTTATATATGATGGTAACCATGACAACCACCTCAGTGTTAAATATGCTCTGGTAACCATGACAACCACCACAGTGTTATATATGATGGTAACCATGACAACCACCAGTGTTATATATGCTCTGGTAACCATGACAACCACCACAGTGTTATATATGATGGTAACCATGACAACCACCAGTGTTATATATGCTCTGGTAACCATGACAACCACCACAGTGTTATATATGATGGTAACCATGACAACCACCACAATGTTATATATGATGGTAACCATGACAACCACCACAGTGTTATATATGCTCTGGTAACCATGACAACCACCAGTGTTATATATGTTCTGGTAACCATGACAACCACCAGTGTTATATATGCTCTGGTAACCATGACAACCACCAGTGTTATATATGTTCTGGTAACCATGACAACCACCAGTGTTATATATGTTCTGGTAACCATGACAACCACCAGTGTTATATATGCTCTGGTAACCATGACAACCACCAGTGTTATATATGCTCTGGTAACCATGACAACCACCAGTGTTATATATGCTCTGGTAACCATGACAACCACCAGTGTTATATATGCTCTGGTAACCATGACAACCACCAGTGTTATATATGTTCTGGTAACCATGACAACCACCAGTGTTATATATGCTCTGGTAACCATGACAACCACCAGTGTTATATATGCTCTGGTAACCATGACAACCACCAGTGTTATATATGCTCTGGTAACCATGACAACCACCAGTGTTATATATGTTCTGGTAACCATGACAACCACCAGTGTTATATATGCTCTGGTAACCATGACAACCACCAGTGTTATATATGCTCTGGTAACCATGACAACCACCAGTGTTATATATGCTCTGGTAACCATGACAACCACCAGTGTTATATATGCTCTGGTAACCATGACAACTACCAGTGTTATATATGCTCTGGTAACCATGACAACCACCTACTTCCTTTACCATGATCTTTCCTCTCACTGAGATACGACACAACCAGACTGTAATTATATTGTTCTTGTTGGCTAAGTAGTGTGTGTGTGTGTGTGTGTGTGTGTGTGTGTATGTGTGTGTGAGTGAGTGTGTGTGTGTGTCTGGGGTGTATTATACCTGTTCTTCAACGTGTATATGGTGTCCGCCTGCACCATCTCTTCATTCAGTTCATTCCAGTTATACACTAACCTGAGACTTCAAACGTTTTTACTGATGCCTTTTGCGTTACGTTTGTGTTGATGTTTTTGTGTGTGTGGGGTTCGAGTGTCAGCACCTGTCCGTTTCTCTTCACTATCTGTGACCTAGTTCACTCACTCCTGGTTCATGGCCCTTTTCTCTAATACCGTCCCTGTATGTCCTATCTGCTCTTGTAGCATCTGTCCCAGTTGTCTGGGTGGTATAGTGTCAAAAACGTTGCACTCGAAGCCTTCCATCCCTCTCTTACCTGTTTTTTTTTTACGCAATCACAGTACTCCAGGAGGTTTGTGGGAACAAGATTTGTCTTTTCTGAACTCTCCTGGTTGTTGTTTATGGAAGCTCTACTCTCCAGATGTCCCACCACTCTCCTCATTATCTTCTACATTGCCTTACATAGTAATCGTGTCAAGGGTATTAACATTACGCTACCTGTAGTACCCTAAAATATCGAGACTACATTCACTATCTTCCACTGTTCTGGTAGTTGCGTTGTTCCCAGCAACATGTATTTTACCTAGAGAGTCACAATGATCCTGGTGCTTCTATGAGAACCCATGGTGACACTTTGTCTCCTTCCACTGACTGTGGTGTTCAGTTCACTTAGTAGTTTCATAGTTTTCGCATGTTGTGTAGATGTTGTCCAGTACCTGATGGTTTATGTTTTATCTGTGTGTGTGTTTGGAGATATACTACAAGTTCTTGACCCCACCTCGTAAGTTTTATTGACTTGTTTTACTGATCTACTGATCCCTGACCTCTAGATATCGACCATGCCTACTCATGAAACTATGTTTGCCCCCACAGCCTCTTCATCTAATTCTAGCATGCACCACATACCACTCTAAGAATAAGAAAGTAATTTTAACCTCCCTATAGGTCATACGTGTCTTAGCTGTCATTTTGTTCCCGTGGTTCCCTCTCTTCGCATCTCAGAAAGCTTGTTATTCTCTTTGTGTGCTTCAGGTTATTCTCTGATCTTTTTCTTTGACTGTTTCTGTATGCTCTTTCCTCGCAGATTTTACTCCAGCCTCCCATATAAGTCTCACAGTTTCATTAAAGAATCTCTTCCATAAACACTTATTTGTCTTTCCTGTAGACTCTCCAGATCCTCCTGCAGTCCTGTCATGATTTTCACTTCCTCCGCAAAGGAGGGTATGAGGACAGCCCATTCTCACATAATAAGGTAGCGCAATACGCTGATGATATGTACTTTAAGAGTAGTATTATGCGTTAACCTAACCGAGAACAAAACACAACATTAATTAAATTTCCGTAGTATATTACCTCGGACAGAAATTCATGAGCGATAATTCTTACGAAATTCACTCTCTAACAGGAGAACAGCTTGATGATTAAGACACATGTGCAGCAGTTGGGTATCTATTGTTGAAACGTTCCAGACTATGGAGCTGAACTCTTTTCCAGGCTGAGGAGATACGAAACGTTCCAGACCATGGAGCTGAACTCTTTTCCAGGCTGAGGAGATGATACGAAACGTTCCAGACCATGGAGCTGAACTCTTTTCCATGCTGAGGAGATACGAAACGTTCCAGACCTTGGAGCTGAACTCTTTTCCAGGCTGAGGAGATACGAAACGTTCCAGACCATGGAGCTGAACTCTTTTCCAGGCTGAGGAGATGATACGAAACGTTCCAGACCATGGAGCTGAACTCTTTCCATGTGAGGAGATACGAAACGTTCCAGACCTGGGCTGAACTCTTTTCCAGGCTGAGGAGATACGAAACGTTTCAACAATAAAGATACCGAGCTCTTGCACATGTGTCTTAATCATCAACTTGTCGGTATTTTATACCCTTTTCAGGCGAACAGCTTGATGAAAGAGCATACTATGGTTGGCGAGTCATGTTATATAGACTAAGAATATGGTATAACCCTACAGACTCTCAGCTACTTCCCTAGTTACATTTCATCCAGATGTTTCATTAACGTGTATAAATATATGATAGCTGCTGATGTTTATGAGACCTTGAAGTAGAGCTTCGCTGAGACTGACCACTCAACTATTCCTGCGGCTGACTGACATCAAGCTACTTCAAGGCTGAGGGCTGACCATCTCAAACTATTCAAGGCTGAGGGACTGACCATCTCAAAACTACTTCAGGCTGAGGGACTGACCATCTCAAAACTACTTCAAGGCTGAAGGACTGACCTCTAAAACTACTTCAAGGCTGAGGGCTGACCATCTCAAAACTACTTCTTCAAGGCTGAGGCTGACCATCTCAAGCTACTTCAAGGCTGAGTGACTGACCATCTCAAAACTACTTTTCAAGGCTGAGGGACTGACCATCTCAAAACTACTCCTGCAAGGCTGAGGGACTGACCATCTCAAAGCTACTTCAAGGCTGAGGGACTGACCATCTCAAAACTACTTCAAGGCTGAGGGACTGACCATCTCAAAACTACTTCAAGGCTGAGGGACTGACCATCTCAAAACTACTTCAAGGCTGAGGGGCTGACCATCTCAAAACTACTTCTTCAAGGCTGAGGGGCTGACCATCTCAAAACTACTTCAAGGCTGAGGGACTGACCATCTCAAAACTACTTCTTCAAGGCTGAGGGACTGACCATCTCAAAACTACTTCAAGGCTGAGGGGCTGACCATCTCAAAACTACTTCCAAGGCTGAGGGACTGACCATCTCAAAACTACTTCAAGGCTGAGGGCTGACCATCTCAAAACTACTTCTTCAAGGCTGAGGGCTGACCATCTCAAAACTACTTCAAGGCTGAGGGACTGACCATCTCAAAACTACTTCTTCAAGGCTGAGGGACTGACCATCTCAAAACTACTTCTTCAAGGCTGAGGGACTGACCATCTCAAAACTACTTCAAGGCTGAGGGACTGACCATCTCAAAACTACTTCAAGGCTGAGGGACTGACCATCTCAAAACTACTACTTCAAGGCTGAGGGACTGACCATCTCAAAACTACTTCTTCAAGGCTGAGGGCTGACCATCTCAAAACTACTTCAAGGCTGAGGGGCTGACCATCTCAAAACTACTTCTTCAAGGCTGAGGGGCTGACCATCTCAAAACTACTTCAAGGCTGAGGGGCTGACCATCTCAAAACTACTTCTTCAAGGCTGAGGGACTGACCATCTCAAAACTACTTCAAGGCTGAGGGGCTGACCATCTCAAAACTACTTCAAGGCTGAGGGCTGACCATCTCAAAACTACTTCAAGGCTGAGGGCTGACCATCTCAAAACTACTTCTTCAAGGCTGAGGGACTGCCCTATCTCAAAACTACTTCAAGGCTGAGGGCTGACCATCTCAAAACTATTTCTTCAAGGCTGAGGGACTGACCATCTCAAAACTACTTCAAGGCTGAGGGACTGACCATCTCAAAACTACTTCTTCAAGGCTGAGGGACTGACCATCTCAAAACTACTTCAAGGCTGAGGGACTGACCATCTCAAAACTACTACTTCAAGGCTGAGGGACTGACCATCTCAAAACTACTACTTCAAGGCTGAGGGACTGACCATCTCAAAACTACTTCTTCAAGGCTGAGGGGCTGACCATCTCAAAACTACTTCAAGGCTGAGGGGCTGACCATCTCAAAACTACTTCTTCAAGGCTGAGGGGCTGACCATCTCAAAACTACTTCAAGGCTGAGGGGCTGACCATCTCAAAACTACTTCTTCAAGGCTGAGGGACTGACCATCTCAAAACTACTTCAAGGCTGAGGGCTGACCATCTCAAAACTACTTCAAGGCTGAGGGGCTGACCATCTCAAAACTACTTCAAGGCTGAGGGGCTGACCATCTCAAAACTACTTCTTCAAGGCTGAGGGACTGACTATCTCAAAACTACTTCAAGGCTGAGGGGCTGACCATCTCAAAACTACTTCTTCAAGGCTGAGGGACTGACCATCTCAAAACTACTTCAAGGCTGAGGGACTGACCA